>JBAHVR010000144.1:0-125000 GCA_036898135.1 Oncomelania hupensis
AATATTTAGGCGCGACTATCTGTTTACAGCCACAAAATGGCAAAAATGCTTGGGCCACAGGGCATGTTCACTCGGAAATTACCTGGTATGAAAGAGGTGTCACAAAAGTTTGAACATTGTTGTTGCTTTTTCATTTAGTGCATATGTTATTGTTTGTAGTTAGAGGTTGCTGTGTCTTGTAATATAATGTCGTTCTGTTAATCACTATGTATATATTGTGTATCCCTATCCCCCCCATCCTCCCACCCCCCTTACATTACATTACATGATTATTGCTTTAGGTCCAGCGGACTCTTCCGAGCCAAATCAAGACCGGACAACCCCCGATCCGCATAAAAGATTTGCTGAAACAACCCTAGTGGTAAAACTGAAAGCTCTCCACCAGCCAGTCACTTTATAATAAAGACATCCCACGCAGGGGACGCTGAGGCTGTACTCTAATTTATGGAACCCCTGTTTACAAAAGCTAAATAGAATACAAACATCATTATAAATTATCAACAAAACACATACATATAAAATGCCTACATTGCTAAATGTTAGCGGTTAGCACTTGGATGGGTGACCGCTAAGGTGTGAAGCGACAAACAACAACGCCCCCAGTTGACTCAACTGTGATTGAGTACCTACTCTCTTGAGGGTGGGGAAGGTAAAGCAGCGAGGGAGAGAGTTGGGCATCACCCTCATTACGCTGGCCCAAGATAAGTGTGATCTCCAACATCACGCTCCCCTACGGCCACAAGGCTATGGGACTACCTTTACCTTTACCTTTACCTTTTACATTGCTAAATAATAACATCATAGGAAGCCCTAGTGACCACCTGTCAGAAAGCGTCCAATATTCCCAAGCTGATCCAACAGACCTCATACACAAACAAGGAGTCTTGTCCTGGAAGAGTTTTCAAGAAAAAAGGTAGGTGACTGGTCTAGCAAAGAAGAAGATAGTATAGCAGATTGATAGAACAGAGCAGGAATGAGAAAGAGCAAATGAGAAAGACAGCGACAGTGGGAATTTAAAGCACTAAATTTCCAGAAAGTGGGAATACTATTTATACTGAAACCCCCGGCACCCCAACGGGGGTATTTAAAGCACTAAATTTCCAGAAAGTGGGAATACTATTTATACTGAAACCCCCGGCACCCCAACGGAGGTTTCCCCCTCTCCCCACCCCCCTTGTCTGGCTATACGGCCCTCCTGGGCTAGGAGCCTAACTTGATATTTGCTGTTTGATCATTTGTTTGTTTAATAAAAGGACAAAGTTCCAAAGTTCCAAAACTGATTTCGAGTCACAGAAGACAACCAACAGATGTACATGTACCACATCTAAACATTAACGCTAAAGTAAAGCACGACGAGACAGCAATTTACAACAGTTAGAAAAAAACAGGTAAGCTTACAGTGGATACCAATACAACGTATAAATCACACCAGTTAAAAATAATAATTGATTGTACAGATGAGTCACAAAACCAAACCTTAAGCATAATCAAATGTATAAAAACAACGCTTAAAATAAACATTGCACTAAAATGTGTTATTGCACTTAAAATGGCATAGCGCGCGCACACACACACACACACACACACACACACACACGCACACACACACACACACACACACACCCACACGCACACACAGTGATGAAATTACCGAGTTAAACGTCTTATAAACAATTATACATTTAAAACCCATAACGAAACAGCAATATTAAAACGAAAGATTCCAGAGCAGTTTAAGACATTTTTAGTAGCTTTAACATTACAAGTTGTTGAAATTTAGAAGCTCATTTTTAAGTCTTGGACTAATTCTATGTATTCTTCTCAGTGTGGCAGATCGCCACAAAGCAAGATCGACAGCGTAGGTCGTCAAGACGATGACTCCTTCAATTCCATGTCCCACATTATGCAGCATTATGCTGAAAAGCAAAGGGGAAATGACGGATCCTTGTGATACACTCATATGTATCCTATTTTCCACACTCAAGATACTGTATCCCTTCATTTTACCGTGGTACACCCATATTTATCCTGTTCTCTCCACTCAGATATTTTTTTGATTTTACTCCAACCGATCGGTCAGATATTCATGCTTTCATTGCATCAAAGCAGTGTCAATTAAGACCAATGTTAGGCAGTTGGTTTAACAGTTTGGCACGCCAAATCTGGTCGTACGCTTTGGTAATGATTTAGAAGCAGGCAAAGAGTCTCCTCGGATTCCTCGTGTGCTCTCCCAACCTCACAAGGTGGTCAGAAACCCCTCGTTTAGCCCTAAAACCAGCCTGGAAAGTCAGGCTACAGGGGCAAGGGTGGGGAAAAGATGTCGGAAGGAGCTTAAAAGATGGCAATGTGAAAGCGCGCGGTTGGAGATCAAAAGAAGGATAGAATTTTCCAATTTCAGAGAATTCAATAACGTTGATCACAAGGAAATAGAAATGCACACACCGTTGCCTTTAGTATTAATATATTACATAAATGTCTGGCAACCTTTTTTAACGAAAGGAAATGGGAACATAAACATTGTTAAGGGTGGATTTTCTTGGACAGCAATTTTTGGGTGGGTGAGTGGAAGTAAGGGAGTGAGAACAGACCTAAGGAACAAAAAAATTGCCGGGAAAGACACACTTACAAACGCACACACATGTACACACACATGTACATGTACACACACACGCACCACACACATCGCCCCCCCCCCTCCAAACACTCACCATCTCAACTCTGCCAAAATCATGATTTGACCCACTGACGCACGAAATCATAGAAGTGAAATATTGATGATATAACTGCAATATTCGTCTCCGCTCGGTTTTTTTTTTTAATGTCTTTTTCACCGAAATGATAAGACACGCACACACACACACAAAACCACACACACACATATACACACACACAACAACAACAACAACAACAACAACAACAACACAACAAATAAAATAAATTAAAAAAATAAAATAAAAAGTCAAATCGTCTTAGCTCTTGCCAATGTGGCAGTGTGGACATCAATCACCGAAGAAGCAGTTCCCTTTAATATCCAGTACGCGAACACACTGGATATCAAAAGGAAAGGGTGGCCTACAGATCACTCACAGTAATTACTAACACAGATATAACTCTGATATAAATATAGCTACTAGTAACTTCTAACCCAGTCTGCAATGCAAAAAAATATTATGCCAAAACGTATTTCTCGCATCGGCGTGTTCCAATCTGCGCAGACTGAAATTTGTACAATAATACCTTCAGATGACATGTTCGTTGTACACTAGCCCACTAAGTTTCAGACGACCCCTTGGGGTCATGAGCAATCTTGCCACTGTAGATTGTTCTAACCTATAAAGGGAAAAGTGAAAGCCCCAGTTGAAAACCTGTCTTTCCTTTATAGGCATGACCGATTCACTGCGGTTGGAGTGCCGGGGGCTTCAGTATAAATAATATCCCCACTTTCTGGAAATTTAGTGCTTTAAATTCCCACTGTCGCTGTCTTCCTCATTTGCTCTTTCCCATTCCTGCTCTGTCCTATCACTCTGCTATACTATCTTCTTCTTCGCTAGATCAATGACCTACCTTTTTTCTTGAAAACTCTTCCTGGACAAGACTCCTTGTTTGTGTATGGGGTCTGTTGGATCAGCTTGGGAGTATTGGACGCTTTCTGCCGGGTGGTCACTAGGGCTTCATATGATGTTATTATTTAGCAATATAGGCATTTTATATGTATGTGTTTTGTTGATAATTTATAATGATGTTTGTATTCTATTTTGTTTTAGTAACCGGGGGTTCGATTAGTTGGGGTCAAGCCTCAGCCGTCCCCTGCGTGGGATGTCTTTATTGTAAAGTGACTGGCCGGTGGAGGGCATTCAGTTTTCCCACTAAGGTTGTTTCAGCAGATCTTTTATGCGGATCGGGGGTTGTCCGGTCCTGATTCGGAAGAGTCCGCTGGACCTAAAGCAACAATCAATCAATCAATCAATCAAGTTTCAGACGAGACGGCCGTATTTGTGCTGTTATTACGAGCAACACAAGTGCCTGTGATTCACATACAGTCCACTTATCTTGTGAGGTGGTGTTTATTTTTAGTGGTTCCCGACGTCATATAGTTGGATTGCACATTAAAATATGTTTCGCAGAGAATATTGTCCCACTCTCGCACAAAGTGCTATGATGGTCTGATCTCTGGTGGTCTGATCTCTGGTGGTCTGATGTTCAGGTGCTTATTTAAAAGGCCCCAAGTCGAAGGCTTTGTTTACTTTTGGCAAAAACGGGTTTACCCTAAAATTCGCATTGTTATTACTTTACACAATGATAAAGCGGGCTTTCGTTGCTCAAACAAACCGCTCAAATTAGAATTTTCAATTTCGGTTCTGACAGAGTGGTGTTCCCTGATTAACGGTACATCGAATACCACAGCCATTTGACCTTTGACCCTATTCCTGACTGAACAACGAAGCAGAAGAGCGTGTCTTTGGTGTCTGGGGTACGGTAGACACTGTTTTATCAACCTAAAAGGAAAAACCTTACCGAACAATTTTTTTAATAGGTTCTGTCTCTTACCGGCTTTAATAACTGCTATTTTTAGCTTCAAAATGTTGGCTAGCGAGCCAACGGTTGTTGCTATATTAATAGGCACAAAAACTACGGAATTTATTGATAACTATACTTTCGAAAATTATTTTTTTAAATGTACATTTATTGTTTTCAGTGGGGCAACATTCACTGTGAATGTTAAAAGGATGTGTCGAGGGGCGGTGGTGAAAGTGGATCCCTTTAAATAACCTTCTCAAAAAGGGTTCTATCAAAACAGCAACAGCGGTAATATATGGTTCAGAGTGGAAGAGGGGTGATGGGTAACAAAACAGTATTAGCGTACGTCCTCTGAGCCGTAGTGCCTAGTCCTGTTTACAAAGAGAAGCCCCTCATTAGAGGCAGGCCAATTTTGTCGTCTGGGTTTGTGCAGTGCCAGATCGTTTGCTGCACGCTCTCCAGTTGGCTGTTGTCGAGCTGTTGTTACGTCCTCGCTCGACATGTGTCACAATTATAAACCGGAAGAAGGCTCCTGCTGTCAGAGAGTCATGACACTGACGTTGATAAGGGGCAGCGTCGCCCACGTCGTTAACAGTTCGTTACATTACATTACATTATTATTGCTTTAGGTCCAGCGGACTCTTCCGAGCCAAATCAGGACCGGACAACCCCCGATCCGCATAAAAGATCTGCTGAAAAAACCCTAGTGGTAAAACCAAAAGCTCTCCACCAGCCAGTCACTTTACAATAAAGACATCCCACGCAGGGGACGGCTGAGGCTTCACCCCAACTTATCGAACCTCCGTATACAAAAACAAAATAGAAAACAAACATTATAAATTATCAACAAAACACATACATATAAAATGCCTACATTGCTAAATAATAACATCATAGGAAGCCCTAGTGACCACCTGGCAGAAAGCGTCCAATATTCCCAAGCTGATCCAACAGACCTCATACACAAACAAGGAGTCTTGTCCCGGAAGAGTTTTCAAGAAAAAAGGTAGGAGACTGGTCTAGCGAAGAAGACGATAGTATAGCAGATGGATAGAAAAGAGCACGAATGAGAAAGAGCAAATGAGAAAGACAGCGACAGTGGGAATTTAAAGCACTAAATTTCCAGAAAGTGGGGATACTATTTATACGTTAACAGTTCGTGATGATGAATGTACATTGTCTCGTGCTGGTGTCTGGCGTGCTAAGATTATATCAGTTAAGCCTATGTGGGTGTCGAACATCATCTTGGAAAAATAAAGTACGAAAGCATTCGACCAGACACTAAATTAGCATTTACTCTATTCTAGCGCCAACTAGGGATGACACCGCTGTCACTGGGGATGTACGTTGTCTGAAAGTACTCGGGTTCCGTTATTCATCCTGTGTTATTAATGTCAGCACTGTTTTGGATACTGGGCTACTTCCACTGGTAGTATATATAGTGCCAGCAGGGTCGGAAAAACTAGAGGGACCGGGTAGCTCAGTTGGTTGAGCGTCTTACTAGTTAACCGAAAGGTCCTTGGTTCGAATCCCAAAATGGCCAACGTGGCCCCATCTTATTTTCCCCTTACCATCAACTGGTTCGCTGGTGTCAGAATAATGTGACCAGTAGTCGCCTATACGCTCCAGTGTCGTGTGATTATCTACAATTGCCGTTGGCAGAATAACATAGATCTGGGTGATGTCAGCACGTTCTGGGTCCATGTCAGGCGTAAGTACCCTCACACTTCATTCACCTCACCTCGTCGATGTTAATCCAAAATTCCTGGTTCAAATCTTCATAATTTAATCATAAATCACTTTTGATATAGCTCTTTTTACGCTCGAGAGCTGCTCAAGGCGCTGGCCGATATAGGATCTATCTCAATCCGCCCGAGGCGCCCACTTGCAACCTTTGGGCTCATAGTCTGAGCACAAACCTGGCCGACCGGGGATGGGGTTCAAAGGACCTAGTGCGTGCTGGTGTATTTGTGTAGCCGGCACTCGCCCGTCTAGGACATGAGCGTCAGGGTCTTTAAAGTCCGTGCAATGAAATGCGTGCGTGCACAAAGTAAGGTTGTTTTCTTAAAATGTCCTAAGTTATATTTGAAAAATGTTTACCCTAGATAGCATGATCTTAGAAACGTGTATTATAAAAACCATACTACCCGAGGTGAAACTCTCAAATAAGCTTGTACGCAGCTTAAAAAGACAACCAGTCGCTATTATGATGTCACCTCGCGAGTTCCCAACTATAAAAGTCTTGAGAACAGCCGCATTTAAACGCTGGGACGACTGTTTAGCATTTATAATGGAAGTCTGGGATTATGACTGAACGTAGGTCAGCCCAGGTTTACATTGACTGGGATAGTGTTTCATTCCAGAAACATAGATTACACTAGTTCGGGGGTATTTTCCGAGGAATTTCACAAGCCTGTTATGAGGTATGGGTCAATGATCTGGTTTAAAAATAATAATAATAATAATAATAATAATAATAATAATAATAATAAAGGTATTTATATAGCGTTTTTTTCCTAATGACATCAGTTCAAAACGTAGTTCTTACGCATTTATACTTAACGTTAGCATCAAAATACATACGCAAAGAAGTTAAACAAAAACAAGACAATAATAAACTATGCAAAGACATAATACAAGTTAAAAAAGACTAGTTACAAGTAAAATATAAAAGACAAGGGAGAGAGGAGAAGCAGGAGAGCAGCTAAGGAGTAAGGGGTCCGGGGGCGTGTGGTGTGTGACGGCGGTGGTCGGAATCAGAAAAGAAAGAATGTGATGTTCCTTTCTTCGTGATTGCCTTGCTTTTTTGTCTGTGAGAACGATGTATGCATTTACCGTAGTTATAATTTTTGTTGTTGTAAAGGTCATATAGAATTCAGTATATTAATGTTTTAATATAGGGATGAATGTCAGTACTCGTGGCATTGTAACTAGGAGCTATTTGGGTTGGTGAAGAATAGTCATGATGGACGTTCGTCGAACTCGTACGCAAACAAAGGTGTATAGCTTTATGCAAACAGAGGAGCGGCCGGGGAGACAACTGGCACGGGGATCCACCTTGACACTGGAAGAGACCACCTATGAGAAGTTCCTTTGGGCTTTACATTACATTACATGATTATTGCCTTTAGGTCCAGCGGATCCTTTGGGCTTGCGGCCATTCTCCGATGAGATCGCTCTGTCTCTCAATAGCGGCAGTGAGAGACTGGAGCGCCGCAGTTGGCCACTTCATCGGAACCACCGTTAGCACTTCACCTCCCCAGCAGCCGGATCGGATGAACACGATCTAAGTACCGATTGGTAAGGACTATTCATGATTATTTAACCCCGAGTGTCCCAGCGGTGAGGTAAGAGAGGTGTGCCAAAGACACTAAACTAAGCCACCGGTTGTAATTATTTATTTATTTTCATTTTATTTATTTTTATTTTTTAATTTTATTTAAGGGATTGATTTTTTTTTGTGGGGACAGGGGGAAGGGGGGGGTCTTTTGTCTGGATTGTGATTGTTTATTGTTAGTGATGATACGTATTAGATGTGATTTAGTATAAGAGTGTGTTGAATAAAAGTAGTGTTGTACTTTTTAAAAAAAAGTGTAACAACTGGTGTTGGATTCGGACCTGGCTGGTGCGGAAGTCAAAAGTCTTTTTCTCGTCTACATCTTCATCTTTAGGACTCCTAAATCTATCCACTCCACGCTTGACCTTGACAAAACATACAAAAATAGCAAATAGTCATCTTTTATAATATTTTGCGCAATATTGATCCCGCCTCGTGCGCACGTTTAATATCAGGTATACTTATTATTATCGATTTTGATAAAAGACAGTTCAATTCATTTTAAATGTGTATGTAACTTTGTTTACACAATAATGTGTATGTAACTTTGTAAACTTAGATTGAATTCTACAACGAAGAATACAAAGCATGGAGATGAGGTGCTACAGAAGACTTCTGGGCATTTCCTATACCCAGCACATCACCAACGACGAGGTCCGACAGACCATCACACAAGCCATTGGACAACACGATGACATGCTCACAGTGGTGAAAAAACGGAAACTCCGATGGTATGGCTACGCCAGCAGATCATCAGGCCTTGCAAAGACCATCCTGCAAGGCACAGTGCAAGGAGGTAGAAGAAGAGGGAGACCGAAAAAGAGGTGGGAGGACAACATTCGAGGATGGACTGGCTTGACATTGAGCGAAGCCATGAGGATTGCTGAGGACAGAGGGACAGAGAAAGATGGAGTATGCTGGTTAAACGATCATCTGTGGTGCCTCTACGACCTCAGAGTTACGGGATAGAATAGGATAGAAAGATGCTGAAGATGAAGCTGAAGATAGTGATGAATTGTGTAGCATTTGATGATGATGATGATGATGATGATGATGATGATGATGATGATGATGATGATGATGATGATGATGATGATGATGATGATGATGACGAAATGATAACGACGATGATGATGACGACAACAACTATGAAGATGATGATGAAAACTTGTGCAGCGCCGAAAACTTCAAAACGTGCACGCAAATGGCACGTAAGCAAGACGAATGGTGAAGCAGTAAACTTGACAGACAAGTTAAAACGCTACACAACTAGGCCACGACTGTCCTTTGGGAGTATCACTTCAAACAGCACCCTTAAATCATATAAACACTGTCACGCTACGCAGTTTGCAGTCGCGCGCCTATGTATATAGTTTAATCATCAGCCTGTACATAGAGGTTAAAAGTTACGGTAGTCAAGGGGAGAGAATCAGAATAAATTAATTAAGTTTATAATTAATAAAAGTAGCGAATGATTTGCGCCCGTGCGGAACGCACTATGTTAGAAAACAGCATAGTTGGCTATTTTGTTATTGAGAAGGTTAATTGCTGCCATGCGATATTCTATGTGTGAAATGCGTGCTCTAATCGCGAACGGTGTAGGGAATGAATTATAATTAGAACGAGTATGTTCTAGAAGATTCTTAGCTAATCGTATAAAACCCCATGCACTGTATATTTTGACAGGAGCAGTAACATTTTCATATCGCTTTTGTAGCCAGAACCAACAGATCCGAGTTGGGTCAAGGTGCCAGTTAGTGACTTTGTCTGTGGGTCGTACTGATCAGACCGTCAACGAAAAAGAGCCTAATTATCGGAAGAGGAGGACTGTTTTGGGAACACTTTGAAAGTGTCTGATTAACTGGAACCGTTCTAAGCTGTTTAGAATACCAGCTGTGTATTCTCGGTGAAATCTGAGTTATCTTCGTATAACGTCGGGTGACCTGTGACTCCGTTTAGGACTTCTTCTGCCTGTGTATCACCTTGCCTAACCATCTGTGCCTGTGTGTTTGTCCCGTCGTTTGTGTGTCTTTGTCAACAGGCCGGAGGATCCCACTGGTAGCCGTAAGTTGTTTACCTCAATTTCTCAGTTGGCCATAGCGTTCGGGGGTTTGGGTTATGCATGCAGTGTGAATGGATAGTTAATTATGTTTTCTTAATTCTATTTTATGTTTCATATTGTTTGCTGCATAAATACCTAGCAATAGAGAGAGAGAGAGAGAGAATTTTCTAAAATGTATTATAAATTAAATGATTATAAATTAATATAAGAGAATTCGCTGTTATGTAGCGAAGAGATGACAGAAAGGAGGTGATTGTGAATGTATATGCGCGATGACAGGGAGGATGAGTAAGGATGTTGAAAGGGAGACAACCATTCCGATAGCGGGATGCTTGTGCAGTATATTGTAATATAATTATTAATGGTTGCATATTTTTGTATGTATTGTTGTAGAAAAACCAAAACCAAAACCTTAGAGCAGATCGTTGATGGTGTGCTGAAACCTTGCTGGTGTGAAGCTGGTGTGCCTCGGCCTATTACGCCGGTGTTTCCGTGGGTCAACCTCGGTTGCGAAGGTTGTGGTATTCGACCAGGGAACCTTATTTCGTTTATAAAGCACACACACGCACACTCCACCATTCACAACAAATAACTATAACCATTGATAAACAGTTGTGAGGAACAAGAATTGTTTTACATGTGATAAATTATAAATTACAGCACATTGAAATATATTTAATCTGAATTGATTGATAAACGTCGTTGAGTAATATTACCTACTGGATTAAGTAGCCCTGTGATTGTATAGTTTTGTCTGGGGGAATTATTTCGCCAGATATTAATTAATTAATAATTTA
This sequence comes from Oncomelania hupensis, assembly GCA_036898135.1. Lineage (NCBI taxonomy): Eukaryota > Metazoa > Mollusca > Gastropoda > Littorinimorpha > Pomatiopsidae > Oncomelania > Oncomelania hupensis. The sequence continues at coordinate 10,715 of JBAHVR010000144.1, forward strand.
GATTAATTTCTTACAAATTCTATTTTGCATAAAGGATAAATTTTCTTTATTCATTTTTTATAATATAAAAGACTTGTTGTATCTGTTTGAACATTTATAAAGATTTAAAGCAGTTGCTTGCTGTTATTTACCTTGTTGTCAGTAAGCTGTTCCAGACATCATTATTATAAATCTTTTGTACATTTTGTAGTTAGTCATTTTCCATTTTGATTTAATTATCATTATTATTTTGAGCGAATTGTTTATGTATTAGTTTGGGGTTATATTAGTGGGATTGAGGGTTGGTGGGTTGGGAAGTGGGATAAAGGGAGTTAATTTTTAGTGCGAATGAGTGAGTGAAATAAAGAAATTGTCTTGTTACTTCTGGTCTTGTCTTTTAGAGTTTATTTAGGTGTTGGGTTATTTTCTCGTGTGGAAGTTGCACATGTCGAACCTCTGCTAAGGCAGTTGGGACGTGACATTTGGTGGCAGCGGTGGGATAGATCTAGGAAGGGATAGGGGGAAGTAGTTAGGGTAGATTTATTTTTTGATTGTTTAGATACCAGAAGTCAGTGTTTGTTTTTTTGTCGTCTTGTGTGTCGGATGAGTGGCCAGTGGGTGGTTGGTCGGGAGTGAGGTTGCGCTGCGCAAAAGGGTTCACACCCCGAGCGTGTGTGCACAAACGGGGGGTTGAGGTAAGCAACTTTGTCGTCGAGGCCTAGACGATAAGGGACTTCTCCGGCTCCTGTTACCGTTTACTTGTCATTTGTTCGACTGTTTGTATACGTGTTAATCGTTATTTGTTTCATTTGTTATTCACCCATTTTTTCCCATTTTCATTCTTAGTCCGCGACTGTATGCTGATGAGGGCTGCGACTCGGAGAGCAGCTGAGCAGGCGCGAGCGATGGACCAGTACACGGAGGCCGACGCAGCCGCTTCGCGTCGGGAACCGATGGACGAGGAAACCACAGTGAGTACGCCTTTCGCTCATAGTACTCGCATGGCAGCTGATCTTACTCCTACTTCAGTTAAGACCGGTGCAGGAACAAGTAGCGTTGGCATGGAGGTATACCTTAGATACAAGGAGCTAGGCGCTAGCATGGGGCTGAAGGGAGCAGGTCTAGCCAGTTTTGTAGTAGATGGGGCGAAGAGGGAGCAGGAGGCTGCTAGATTGGCGGAAGAGACTGCTAGATTAGCAAAGGAGACGGCGAGGCTCGAGAGGAAGATGGAACGTGAGGAAAAGAAAAGAGCAGAAGAGCTGGCCCTAGCAGAAAAAAGAAGCGCAGAAGAACGTAAGGAAAGAGCAGCAGAGTTAGCCCTGATGGAAAGAAGGCTAGAGCAAGAGCGTAAAGATAGAGAACAAGAGCGCAAAGATAAAGCTAGAGAACTGAAGCTCTTAGAAAAGAAAATAGACTCCGAACGGGGAAATGTCGAGTTGCGTCTGCAAGAGGAGCGTGCAGCTAGAGAGCAGGCTCGGGAAGATGACAGAGAAAGGCTTAGGCTGCAGTTGGAACAGGAGAGAGATCTAGAAGCCCAACGAAGGAGGGATAGAATTCAGGCTGAGAGCTATAAAATCAAGGTCCAACCATTTGATGGCAAAGAGGATATTGAGAGCTATCTTCAGCACTTTGAGCAAATAGCTAGAACTCAGAAATGGAAGGAAGAGACGTGGTCGGCTAGGTTGTCACCGTTGTTGTCAGGGGAGGCAAGAGAGACTTATCTGAAGTTAACTCCAGAACAGATAGTCGATTTCGAAGTGGTCAGGGGGGCTCTTCTGAAACGATTTAGGAGAGATGCCGACTACTACCGCAAGCAGTTCAGGGGGAGTAGGAAAGAAGGCACAGAGACTTTTCCGCAGTACTTGAGTAGAGTACAAGTCTTAGTGAAGAGATGGTTTTCTTTGGCTAAGAAAGATATAGATGATGCGGGCGTAGTGCTTGATGTCTTTCTGACTGAACAGTTGTTGTCAGTAATGAACCCTGAGTTAGAGCTGTTTGTGAGGGAGAGGCAGCCTGAGAACGGCGAGCAAGCAGCTGAGATTGCCCAGTTACATGTAGATGCGAAACGGACAGTGAGTAACAGGCCAGTGTTCGGTAGCGTGCCATACAAGGGGGGTAATCGTGCTGTCAGTCAACCTGTAGGGGCAGCGAGGAGTGGTCCTAGTGGCAACAAGGGTGAAGAGGATAAGAGGAGGGAACCTAGTGGGGAGAAACGTCCTGTGAAGTGTTTCAGGTGCGGGAAGCTAGGTCACGTAGCGAAGGAGTGCCGTAGTCCGAAACAGTTGCTACGTATCACTGTCAGCCCGGATTCAGGACCGATTCACTCGGAAACGACTAAGACTAGTTTTAGCACCATTCAGCCGTACAACCCGTGGAGCATGGGAACAGTCAGGGGTCAGCCTGTGAAGATTCTGAGAGATACTGGTGCCGAGGTGGGGGCAGTAGCAGCCAAGTGGGTGCGTCCCGAGGATATGACTGGTAGAGAGATTGAGGTCATGTTCGCTGATCAGGTCAAGTCAGGGAAGTATCCTACAGCATACGTAGAAGTAGACTCAGCTTTTGTGAAGGGTACAGTAGAATTGATCGTCATCGAGCAAGTTGTACCTGATGTCATTCTTGGCAACTGGGTTACTTTCAAGGGAGGCTATCGAAGTCCCGTGGCTGTAGATGGGTTAGAGTGTGCGATAGCCGCCGTTCAGACCAGGGCACAGGCCAAAGCAGAAGGGAAGCAGGAGAAAGCACTGCCGATTCCGAAGCCATTCCAACTCGATGTGACGCCCGATCAGTTGGCCAAGTTGCAGGAAGAAGATCCCACTTTAGCTAGAGCTAGAGAGTGCGAGAAGCAAGGGACGAAACTCAAGTCAGGCAAAGCGATGGTTAGCTTCTGCAAAAAGAAGGGCATTTTGTATAGAGTGCACCATCAGGGGGAAGAAGAGCTAACGCAGCTAGTCGTGCCTAGCAAGCTAAGAGGAGAGGTGATGCGCCTGGCGCACGACCCTCCTATGGCCGGACACTTAGGTGGAAAGAGGACACGTGAGAGGATATGGGGAGTGTTCTATTGGCCAGGAATGTGCGGGGATGTCAGGCGATTCTGCGAATCATGTCCCGAATGCCAGAAAACAGTTCCCAGGGGTAGGGTAGCAAAAGTTCCGCTGCAGAAACTACCTCTAGTTGATGAACCGTTTCAGAGAGTTGCAGTCGATATTGTGGGTCCTATAAAACCTATGTCAGACAGAGGCAACCAATACATTTTAGTCATGGTAGACTATGCGACACGATATCCTGAGGCAGTAGCGCTGAAAGGGATAGAGGCTGAGAGAGTTGCCGAAGCTTTGTGGGAGATCTGGACAAGAGTGGGAATCCCCAAAGAGATACTAACAGATCAAGGGACACAATTTATGTCAAACGTGATGGCCGAAGTAAACAGACTGTTAGCAATCCATGGAAAGGCAACGACACCATACCATCCAATGTGCGACGGGCTCGTGGAGCGTTTCAATGGTACACTCGTGTCGATGCTCAAGAAGCTGACGAAGGAGCAATCGAAAGCATGGGATAGGTACATACCAGCGCTGCTCTTCGCGTACAGGGAGGTACCTCAAGAGAGCACAGGTTTCTCACCTTTTGAGCTACTGTATGGCAAGACAGTGAGGGGTCCCATGTCAGTTCTGAGAGATTTGTGGACGAAGGACAGTCAGGGAGAAGAAGTGAAGGTGGCTAGTCAGTATGTTGTGGACCTGCGAAATAGAATCGAGGAAACGTGCGCACTAGCGAAGGAAAGTCTGAAGAAAGCAGGCGAGAGGCAGAAAAGACACTTCGACAAGAAAACGAAACCTAGAACATTTCAGGCAGGAGACAGAGTGTTGCTTTTGTTGCCAACCAAGCACAACAAACTAGAAATGAGCTGGAGGGGGCCATACGAAGTCGTAAGTCGTCGAAACGAGTGCGATTATCAGATTCGCATTGGGAACAAGGTGAAACTGTTTCACGCCAACCTACTGAAACTGTACCATCAGAGAGTTCAAATCGCCACAGCTGTAGTAGTTGATGAAGCAGACGAATGGGAAGAGGTACCAACAGTCGAGGGCATACCCACCGTAGTGTTGAAGCAGTCAGAGACGTTAGATGACGTGCATCTTGATGCAGATAGCCCGGAGATCCATGCAGGAATTAGGAGGCTATTAGTTCGTTACCCTGACATCCTGACTGACTTGCCTTTGCGCACCACGTTGGATGAGTGCGAGGTACGACTGGATGACGACCGTCCGGTAAGGACAAAACAGTACCCGTTACCTCATTCAAAGATGGAGACAATCAAGGCAGAGGTTGAGACGATGCTAGCTATGGGGGTGATCGAGCGAGCAGCTTCACCGTTCAGTTCACCGATCGTTCTAGTAAAGAAGGACGGAGCAGTCAGATTCTGCGTCGATTTCAGGAAACTCAATAGGCAGGTAATTTTCGACGCTGAGCCGATGCCAGACATAGACTATCTGTTCAACAAACTCTCAAAGGCCAAGTACCTGAGCAAGATCGATTTGTCTAAGGGGTATTGGCAAATACCTATGAAGAGTGAAGATAAGTGCAAGACAGCTTTCACTACCAACGAGGGTCAATTCCAATGGTGCGTCATGCCCTTCGGACTGAAAACCGCAGGGGCAGTTTTTTCACGTATGATGCGCAAGATGTTGATGCCATTGAGGATGAAGGAAGTCGACAACTTCATGGACGATCTCATGGTAGCCACAGAAACTCTAGAGAGGCATTTAGAGTGTTTAGACATCTTGTTTAAACGTCTGAGGGAAGTACAGTTAGCGGCGCGTCCGTCCAAATGCTACCTGGGATTCCGCAAGCTGGAGTATTTGGGACACATTGTGGGAGAAGGCAAAGTGCAACCAGAACAAGGAAAGATGGACAAGATCCAGAATGCACCACGTCCCACTACCAAGAAACAGGTCAGGTCATTCCTTGGATTAGCAGGGTACTATCGGAAGTTTGTGCCGAATTTTTTGCTGCGATAGCGGTGCCGCTGACCGACTTAACCAAGGGAGGCAAATCAGGTCCCGTACAGTGGTCCGACGCTTGTGAAGTAGCGTTCCAGACGCTCAAAAACCGCATATGCTCCAAACCTGTATGTTGTATGCCAGACATGGAAAAACCATTAGTGCTACAGACTGACGCATCAGAGATTGGAATAGGGGCGATTCTGTGCCAGGACCAAGGTTTGGGTTTACAGCCAATCACATGTGCCAGCAAGAAGCTAAACCAGGCAGAAAGGAACTATTCCACCATAGAGAAGGAATGTTTAGCATTGGTTTGGGGCGTACAAAAGTTCAAGCAGTACCTGTACGATCGGACAGTCATTGTGCAGACCGACCACAGACCTTTGCAATACCTGCAGCAAGCAAAGACTACGAATTGTAGACTCATGAGGTGGGCACTTCAACTCCAACCTTTCGATCTGATAGTGGAGAGTATTCCAGGGAAGGAAAATGTACCAGCTGATTTCTTGAGCAGAACTGAGTAGCGTGGTTGTTAAGAACTAAAACTGTTAGTTTTCGTCTTGGTGGGGTGCTGTGTCACGCTACGCAGTTTGCAGTCGCGCGCCTATGTATATAGTTTAATCATCAGCCTGTACATAGAGGTTAAAAGTTACGGTAGTCAAGGGGAGAGAATCAGAATAAATTAATTAAGTTTATAATTAATAAAAGTAGCGAATGATTTGCGCCCGTACGGAACGCACTATGTTAGAAAACAGCATAGTTGGCTATTTTGTTATTGAGAAGGTTAATTGCTGCCATGCGATATTCTATGTGTGAAATGCGTGCTCTAATCGCGAACGGTGTAGGGAATGAATTATAATTAGAACGAGTATGTTCTAGAAGATTCTTAGCTAATCGTATAAAACCCCATGCACTGTATATTTTGACAGGAGCAGTAACATTTTCATATCGCTTTTGTAGCCAGAACCAACAGATCCGAGTTGGGTCAAGGTGCCAGTTAGTGACTTTGTCTGTGGGTCGTACTGATCAGACCGTCAACGAAAAAGAGCCTAATTATCGGAAGAGGAGGACTGTTTTGGGAACACTTTGGAAGTGTTTGATTAACTGGAACCGTTCTAAGCTGTTTAGAATACCAGCTGTGTATTCTCGGTGAAATCTGAGTTATCTTCGTATAACGTCGGGTGACCTGTGACTCCGTTTAGGACTTCTTCTGCCTGTGTATCACCTTGCCTAACCATCTGTGCCTGTGTGTTTGTCCCGTCGTTTGTGTGTCTTTGTCAACAGGCCGGAGGATCCCACTGGTAGCCGTAAGTTGTTTACCTCAATTTCTCAGTTGGCCATAGCGTTCGGGGGTTTGGGTTATGCATGCAGTGTGAATGGATAGTTAATTATGTTTTCTTAATTCTATTTTATGTTTCATATTGTTTGCTGCATAAATACCTAGCAATAGAGAGAGAGAGAATTTTCTAAAATGTATTATAAATTAAATGATTATAAATTAATATAAGAGAATTCGCTGTTATGTAGCGAAGAGATGACAGAAAGGAGGTGATTGTGAATGTATATGCGCGATGACAGGGAGGATGAGTAAGGATGTTGAAAGGGAGACAACCATTCCGATAGCGGGATGCTTGTGCAGTATATTGTAATATAATTATTAATGGTTGCATATTTTTGTATGTATTGTTGTAGAAAAACCAAAACCAAAACCTTAGAGCAGATCGTTGATGGTGTGCTGAAACCTTGCTGGTGTGAAGCTGGTGTGCCTCGGCCTATTACGCCGGTGTTTCCGTGGGTCAACCTCGGTTGCGAAGGTTGTGGTATTCGACCAGGGAACCTTATTTCGTTTATAAAGCACACACACGCACACTCCACCATTCACAACAAATAACTATAACCATTGATAAACAGTTGTGAGGAACAAGAATTGTTTTACATGTGATAAATTATAAATTACAGCACATTGAAATATATTTAATCTGAATTGATTGATAAACGTCGTTGAGTAATATTACCTACTGGATTAAGTAGCCCTGTGATTGTATAGTTTTGTCTGGGGGAATTATTTCGCCAGATATTAATTAATTAATAATTTAGATTAATTTCTTACAAATTCTATTTTGCATAAAGGATAAATTTTCTTTATTCATTTTTTATAATATAAAAGACTTGTTGTATCTGTTTGAACATTTATAAAGATTTAAAGCAGTTGCTTGCTGTTATTTACCTTGTTGTCAGTAAGCTGTTCCAGACATCATTATTATAAATCTTTTGTACATTTTGTAGTTAGTCATTTTCCATTTTGATTTAATTATCATTATTATTTTGAGCGAATTGTTTATGTATTAGTTTGGGGTTATATTAGTGGGATTGAGGGTTGGTGGGTTGGGAAGTGGGATAAAGGGAGTTAATTTTTAGTGCGAATGAGTGAGTGAAATAAAGAAATTGTCTTGTTACTTCTGGTCTTGTCTTTTAGAGTTTATTTAGGTGTTGGGTTATTTTCTCGTGTGGAAGTTGCACATGTCGAACCTCTGCTAAGGCAGTTGGGACGTGACAAACACGCTGCGTAGCAGAGACGGCCGAATCTGACGTGGGTTCAGAGGCGACTTAAGCCTCGGCTGTCTCTGCTACACAGTGTGATCTTTATATTGACCAGAATTAGAATCGCCGTACAGCTAAGCATTTCGTAAGATTAGAATTTTCGGGTTAGTAACTACTGTTCCTGTGTGTGATCAGACACTATGACCATGATACCATAATTACACGCGCAAACCAAATCAAAGAAACCTGGCTTTGAACTGCAGCTGAAGAAGCTTTTAGTGAAATGCAGGCATAGAGAACCTCTATAATCTGCTGTGTTTTATATCTCCTTCGGCCTTCAGTCGTCTTGTCTCCTCGTCTTCTTTATGATACTTTTTAATTAATCAGCTTTTTCTAACTACACAAACTAAATCGAGAAAGTTCTCTAGAATACATTTCAATCAGCGTTGTCTTAATTAATACAATAATATATTGATAAACTTCCCTGTAGTACTTTTTATTACCTTTCTCCTAAATACACAAACTAAACCAATAAATTTCTCTTTAATACTTTTTAATAATCGTTTTTTAAATACACAAAGTAAATCGAAAAATTCATCTATAATACTTTTTAATCGCCTTTTTCTAAATAATACAGAAGCTAAATAAAGAAAAAATTTTATAATACTTTTTAATCAGCCTTTTCTAAATAATATACGAACTAAATCGATAAATTTCTCTATAATACTCTTTAATCAGATTTTCTAAATACACAAACTAATCCGATAAATTTATCTATAGTTCTTTTTAATCGCCTTTTTTAAAAAATAATACACAAACTAAATCGAGAAGTTTCCATTTAGTACTTTTCAATCACCCATTAATAAATGTTTTTAAAATCTTGAAATTTTTCTATATTTTTAATCACGTTTATCAAAACATACAAACTAAATCTAAAAATTTTTCTATAATACTTTTAATCAGCTTTTTCTAAATACACAAACAAAATCGAGACATTTTTAATAACACTTTTAATCACCTTTTTTACCCCTTGGGGTCATGAGCAATCTTGCCATTGTAGATTGTTCTAACCTATAAAGGGAAAAGTGAAAGCCCCAGTTGAAAACCTGTCTTGCCTTTGTAGGCATGACTGATTCACTGCGGCAACAGTACCCCCGTTGGAGTGCCGGGGGTTTCAGTATAAATAGTATCCCCACTTTCTGGAAATTTAGTGCTTTAAATTCCCACTGTCGCTGTCTTCCTCATTTGCTCTTTCCCATTCCTGATCTGTCCTATCACTCTGCTATACTATCTTCTTCTTCGCTAGATCGATGACCTACCTTTTTTCTTTAAAACTCTTCCTGGACAAGACTCCTTGTTTGTGTATGGGGTCTGTTGGATCAGCTTGGGAGTGTTGGACGCTTTCTGCCGGGTGGTCACTAGGGCTTCCTATGATGTTATTATTTAGCACTATAGGCATTTTATATGTATGTGTTTTGTTGATGATTTATAATGATGTTTGTATTCTAGTTTGTTTTTGTAACCGGGGGTTCGAGTAGTTGGGGTAAAGCCTCAGCCGTCCCCTGCGTGGGATGTCTTTATTGTAAAGTGACTGGCCGGTGGAGGGCATTCAATTTTCCCACTAGGGTTGTTTCGGCAGATCTTTTATGCGGATTGGGGGTTGTCCGGTCCTGATTTGGCTCGGAAGAGTCCGCTGGACCTAAAGCAACAATAAATCAATCAATCACCTTTTTCTAACTACACAAACTAAATCGATAAATTTCTTGTAATACTTTTCAGTCAGCCTTTTCTAACTAATAAACTAAATCGAGAAATTTCTCTATAATATTTTTTTCCGACAGCTGTTTCTATTCAGCATGTTTCCTTTGAGGTGTAAAAACTCTAGCTGTCAGCTAATCGATACTGCAATTCAGTCAAGCCGAAGCTGTTTTTTTTTTAAAATTAAAAGGAAGAATTCGCGTTATGACTGCTGCAAGAAAGTAATAAGCTTCACCTACATGCGCTCCCTCTGGATTTTTTATGTGTGGATACTTTATTGTCCTTTGTAATCGGGAAATTTTGGGCCAGCTCCCCTGGGAAAGGCGTAGTCGCAGCCTGTTGCGCGCCCAAACCCAACCTTCGTAATATTAGTTGGTTTTGAAATTTTGCTGGGGAATAAACCGGGTACCCGGAGAAAACCACCGAAACGTTGCCCGAGTCGAAAGTAAATAATATTCCGAGAAACATAACGCCCAGAGGCGGGATCGATAGTGTCCTCTCTCCATAATTCGCGTTCCTCTCGGTACTTTTATATGAACCTTAATATACAAAAGTACTGAAAGGGGCGCGTTCTATAGAGATGACGCTGTCGTATCCAGATACCAGCGCCTGTGGTTTCACCCGTGTTTACCAAAGCAGTTACAATCTTCATTTTTTTAACATCTGAAAATACTCTGAAATAGTCGGAAATGATGACGAGCTAAATGTCGGTCTTTCTGGCTGTCGATCGGTCGGCTGGTCGCTCCGTTGCTCGCCATAACCCCAGGTTTATTCAACAGATTTTGACCAAAATATATACAAACATTACGCTATCATCTATCAAGGCTTGATACAGTGCTGGCGAGTGCCTCACAAGAGTCTAATTACTCTGTGTGCAGGCTCGGTTATCCCATGGGACATTGCCTGCATCTGGATGACTTGTCCACCGACACACACTCTCCACCTAGACTCTGGACCGTTGAGACCGAATCGGGTAGTCTCAGATGTTTATGAAAGTGTGCAAATATCTCAGCCATAGCGGACAAGCAAATTCTTACCTAGCCTATCCTATTTCGTAACTCAAAAGTCGTTGGGACACCCCAGATGATCCTTTAACCTGCGTACTTTATCTTTCTCTGTCCTCAGCAGTACTCATAGCTTCACTCAGTGTCAATCCAGTCCATTCTTGAATGTTGTCTTCCCACCTCTTTTTCCCGTTTCCCTCTTCTGCTTCCTTGGACCGTGTCTTGCGGATGGTCTTTGCAGGGCCTAATTGCTCTGATGACGTGGCCATAGTATCGGAATGAGAGAGATTACTGCAGTACTCTTGAAATAGGTTTAAAGATTTAAAGGGGTTCTAACCCCTCAAAAACCTTGTGTGGGTTCAAGTGTTTATCCTAGCTATAGTCTAAACGCCTACCCCCACCCCTTTTTTTTTACAACCGCACTCGGCCCACCGTACACCCCAAGCAAAGTTCATGTTTCCGGAGACTGCCCAATACGATTGAAAATGCAATGCAAAAACCGAAACTTCGACTCCTACGTCACAAACCCTCAAGGTCACTTGTGGTCTTGATGGAAATTGATCCATTGCCTTTTGTAATAGCGGACAGTGCATGCTTATGCCGTGTGTGGTGACTGGATGCAATTCCACACCCACAGACAGCACATAATTATGCGACCCATCTTGATTTCCATCTCTACGTCACAAACGGGAAAGACCCTACACTGCCGTTTGACTTCGATTTAGCGTTTTCCTCACCGGCCCTTACATTCGGCTTTCGCTAATAGCATTATAGAGACGATTGGCGGTCATGACGACAACGGTGACCAAGGTAACATTATTTTGCTTTAAAAAAAAGAAAAGGAAAGAAATAAAGTGAGATCCTGTGCAATTTCTGATTGGTATGCACAAAATTACAAGCGGCGTGCTTCTTAGATATAGAAATGTACGTGTGAATGGATACAATCGCTTGCAGCTAATGTGCATATTTCAGCCCATGCTGCTTGCAAGTGTCCTCGCTGCTGATTCATGGTGTATTCTTTTAGATAGCACGCAGGCATCGTTCAGTACGACAGTACCCATGTTGGGCTGTACGGAAGTTTTATTTACTTAGGTCTTTGCTGCATCGCTCTCCCCTAGAGAGGTAAAACAAATGAAATTCAATTTGCCCCCGGTCAGAGTCCATAAGTCACGTGCCCTGTAGCTATCTCTTCGGTCCCAGAGAGCATCCGCTGATACTCCCTTTGCTGCTTTCTGCGCGGGTTACCGATCATGTCTTACTCTCAACATTGGGGACATCTATATACAGGTTCAGCAAAAAAAAACTTTAGCAGGCGAAACCTGTCTCATGAGAACTATCATGCAAGGCACTTTTTTTTTTTAAATTGCAGCTTTAACTGTATTGTCTCCAAAAAGTACAAAATAATGTCGTCGTGGAGTGTCTTCCTACATAAACCAAAATTCAAACATCAAATTAAAAATTTTCATCCCTAATTCCTGCGTAATGTCAGCATGTCTAATAATCGCTGTTTGGAATATTCAAGGCTGTAGTCCACAAGTTAACATGGCTCTGCAGAATGAACTAGGGTTTACGGTTTCGCCATAATGTAAATTCACTCTAAAAGTGACAAGCTGCTAGTGAAAGCGTTTGTAATCGTTCCTTTTATGGCAAGTAAACGTAAATACATGTAGTGCTACTAAAACAAATTGATGGCTATCTGCTACAAGCGAACACAACCCGATTCTCAAGTGGCTTTTTAACTGAGCAGAGTAGTTTTAGTTCTAATAACTGCTTGATGTACTCTCATATTCGGCAAATTTCCGGAACAAAAAGTACACGAACATTCCACATTCAAGTCAACGTCGAATTGACAACATTCTTGCATATAAAAGTCTATCCGGCATTCCCCGCTGCACTAATACAGTCCGATTAATCCTGATACCTTCCGCGTCCATCACACGCGAACAGTTGGCAAATTTGGGACACGACAGATCAGAGAAATCGACCGAGGACAGCTTCCGGCCACGCATGGTTTCTGTGGCGGCACAGACCCGATATCCGGTGCCCGTATAGTCAGCCTCATTTCCGCACCCGTCGTAAAACTATTTAGCCTAAGAGATAGGAATACGCTGCAACTCTCAGAGAAGTGAGAAAGGAAAGATCTGCCATTCGGTAATGCTTTCCAAAAAACAGATCTAACTTTCAGCAACTTAAGTTAGGTATTCATAATGGTTTCTCGTCGGAGGACAAAGGTAGGTGGTACAGTAGTTGGGAATACCCAGAACAGGCCTACAACATTGACCCTGCCGATTTTTCCACCTCACACACACTTGTCGCACAGGAAATGTCAATGATAATAATAATAATAATAATAATAATAATAATAATAATAATAATAATAATAATAATAATAATAATAATAATAATAATAGCCGATATTATGCGCAGCTTATTCCAAAATGAGACTCAAAACGCGGCGATCTGCAAGCAGCATACACATACACAACAAATACAAATTCATTACTCTAACACGTGGTGTAAAGGCAAGCTGCTATTTGAAGGAGGAAAGGAAATGGAATCCTGTTTATTTGAAATTTCACACAGACTGCATCCAATGCCATTACTGAAAGGAGGGAAGAAATCGGAGTATCCGGAGAAAACCCTCGATGACCTGAAATCTGGTACCTAAGTCACATAAGTTCGTCCCCTGAGGGGTTCGAACCCGCGACTTTCGGCATAGGAAACCAGTTCCATATCAACTGAGCTATCAGGGCAACATACTACTACTACTACTACTACTACTACTACTACTACTACTACTACTACTACTACTACTACTACTACTACTACTACTACTACTACTACTACTAGGCTTACTACTACTACTAAGAAGAAGAACAAGAAGAAGAAGAAGAAGAAGAAGAAGAAGAAGAAGAAGAAGAAGAAGAAGAAGAAGAAGAAGAAGAAAAGAAAGAAGGAGAAGACACAATGTAATACAAATAGTTCAATAATGTTAAACAAGATGACAAGTCATTCCAATGTATTTCCAGACACACACATATCCGAAAAATGCACATTTTCAAAAGTGTTAATTTCCTTGGCGCTAAAAAAAAAAAAAAAAAAAAAAAGAAAAATTGGGAACGACGAACCGACCGACTGTCGGCAGCAGAACTGAAGGATGGCCCATGATTTGAAGTACCCGTATATTGAACCTCTATAAAATCGCTTTAGCCGTTATTGATTTAATTAGCAAACCGCGTTTAGAAACACAATGACTCCAGTGACCCTGACCTTTGCGGTACAGCAAATATGAAGGCACTGGAGGCAGGCCACTAGCCTAGATAATGTTATTATAAGTGCGGTCAAAATCCGTTCAGTGGTTTTTGAGATATGGCTTCCATCGGATCGAACGACGGACAGACAGAAAGACCGACATTTAGCTCATTCTGTTCTCAAGTATGTCAAGGTATTTCCAGAGAAGTCTGAAAATTGTCGAAAGCAGTGTACATACCCATTAAGTCTTTAAATGTTTCTGGACGGAAAGATCTATCAAAGACTATGGGTTCATACACGGTCTTTGGCTAGTTTACAACTGTGTATAAACTGAACTAATTATAGTTCAGGGTCCCCAATGAAGATTTCCCGTCAGTGTTCGGAGACGTTCTCACTTTCTACGTGTTATAACTATAGCTAGATCCGATTCTACACAACCCCAGCGAGATATTCTCTCCGGATTCAACGGTGTCAATAAAAACCTAACCTGAGTAAAGGGAGACAAAACCTGTGTGCAAAACACAGGTAGTAGTTGCCTCGCCTAAAGAAAATGGACTCGGGTAATAGGAGAATGACTGACTTGATTACCGGTTACACCACCATTATCGCACGGCATGATCAAAACAAAGAAAACGGGAGAGAATTGAAACATGTCGTCCCTTTCAAGTCATTATTTTTTTCCTCTCGATCCAATCCGCCCTCAGCCCTTCCCCCGGTTAGATAAAAAATCGCGTCACCTAAATCTTCATTCACCATCACAAGCACCAAGACATTAAAGTATCTTACCTGGAAACGCCCTTAGCAGCAAAAGAAGATTTCCATGTGACAAAAGCCACAAGACTGCAGAGGCACATTAAAGTGGAGACCCCTGCAGACGCCATGGCCCGCGCCCTTTCCGATTTTACGAACAGTAGGCTGATGCTGCAGTTGCTGCTTCAGCTGTGGGTAATGGCTTTGTGTCTTGCACTGAAACAGGAACAGCCCCTGTATCGCTGAATATGCTGGCGAGAATACAGACAGACACAATTTAAAACTCATCAAGTGTTAGCGTGAAACACAAAAATGCGCTTAGTTTTAAAACACATTTTAAGAAAACAAACAAACAACTAACACTTATTTTAGCTTTTTACTACTTAGTTGGGTTTTGGCTTCTAGAGAAGCTCAGAACTTTGGAAGAATGATATTTCAGGGAAAATTTACATTTTCGGATTAAGGATTACATTGTTTCCTTTCGAGTGTAAACAAATTGGTGTAGATTTAAATCCAACTAACAGCATAAGACATAAGACATTTTATTTCGCTTCAACCTTTACATCGAAGAAATCTTGGTGCGCATGGCGTACTCAGTTGTGTAGGCCTATATAATGTAATTCGCTTATGTTTATACAGAAGAAAAGCACGAAATTAAAAGCAAGCAATCCTGCATGACAAACACAATCATACATACACATATACCTGCATACAACAACTTTTTGACACTAGGGTGGTTAAATCAATTATAGGTAGTGGAACACGTGCCGTCCACAGACACAGAAAGTCTACTACCCACTTTATCAGCTACGCGTCCACCGACATCAATTTCATCTTGTCGTGTATCAGGCTGCTGCTGCTGCTGCTGCTGCTGCTGCTGCTGCTGCTACTGCTACTGCTACTGCTACTACTACTACTACTACTACTACTACTACTACTACTACTAAGATATTCATTGTTTATAGAGTCCAGAATAATAATAATAATTTAAAATTTAAAAAAATAAATAAATAAAAATAAAATAATAATAATAATAATAATAATAATAATAATAATAATAATAATAATAATAATAATAATAATAATAATAACAATAATGGATGCTATAAACGTGCTTTTCCCCAAATTACCAATCAGGCTCAAAGTGCGGCGATCTGTATCAACATACACGCTCACATTATTCACCCACTCTAACACGCACACAAAACCCCCCACTCATTTATCACCCAAACATGTGGTGTAAAGGCAGGAAGATCGCTATTTGGGGAGAAGTAACTCAATCACGTTTCTTCACTTAAAAGATAAGTGTCCCCTAACTTTTCGGTCTTACGGTATGGAAGCAATGGCAATCTCTGTGATAAGAGGACCAGTATAACACAGCACGATCTCTTCTCGCTTTACCTAGTCAACCTGTAACCTTAGTAACTTAACGTTGCTGTACAGCAGACGACTCAAGTCAACTGTGGGCTACACATATGTACGCTGACGCTGGCTCAGTTAGGCAGTGACCTCATGCAGCTTACATATAGCCGGTACCACCCACCCACGCCAGAGTAAGCCTCTTGTGGTTTAGATTTCCCGGGCTTCCGGCTGACCACAGGGATAGATAGTCAACCGTTGTTCGAACTGCATCGAGGAAGGAGCTAAGCTCTGAAAGGTCTCTCTAATTGAAGACTAAAAGCAGGAACTGGTGAAATTCTATTCAACATAGTTAGCCACAGCCTGACATTGTCAAAAAGTTAAATGATCTATCTTTTGTTTCATCGCGATGTATTGATATTATTGCTGTATTATGTTTGTGAAGTTTGCCATGTTTAGAATTGTGAATGTTAGTCAAACTTTGCGTGACCTCGTGGCGAGTTTCGACGCCATGAACCAACTGTGGTTTAGCCTATGTGTATTATTGCAGACCAGTGGCTGTACCGGAGAATGTGTATAGTATTAATTATTTCTCTATGTGTGTAGTTTAGCCATGATATATATCTATAGATGTATAGGAATTATGTTGGAGATTTCATTGGACCACGGACTTCGCAGAATGTTCGTCAAGAGCTGGAAGTGACAGAACTGTGTACAGAGGTGTGAATATAGGTGAAAACATAATGTATAGCAGTCGTGGAAATGTTTTAGTAGTTGTTAATTTGTGATTTTAGGTATTATTTTTTATTTTTATTGGTATAAAAGCCAAAACAATTCTTTATTTGCTAAGATAGTGCTGTGCGAATTCTCCACTGTGGGTAATAAAGTGTATTGACTTGTGTTACCCATTCGCAGATGGATGGATTCAAGTGGACGTTGTGTGTTATCTCGTTTGTCTTCACGCCAAATACTAACCGGGGCTTACTTTAAATCCTAGAAACAGTATTCTACCGGGCCAGAAAATTAAAGGAAGTCGCAAGGGAAAGAAACTAATGGGGATCGGGAATTGATTTTCGTCGAAAGAAGATTAAATGTAACAGAGAAAGAAGAAGAAAAAACCCAGATCAGAACATAAATTGCTTGTCGATTGCTTGTCCGCGACCTCGCATCGTTCTTGGTTCTCAAGAGAGCGATCTTGAACGTTTCTGCGAGGATTTAAGCAAGGCGCCTTCCCAAAGCCTCCGTCGTCATCATTTTTACGTTACACAGTACAACTGCTACATATCTCTTGACTTCTGATGATGTCGTTGGGGAACCAGCGAAGGCTTAGTCACCAGTCTCCTCCGTCTGTCTTTGTCCTTCATCTCTCTCAGGGATTCTGCAAAGCTCATCCATTTCTACTCTCTAATCTCTTACGCCGTCTTCCTCGTTTGCTCGTAAAACTATACGTCAAACTGAATTTCTTTGTCTTGGTTTGGTAGTCTTGGATCAGGTCACTTAATTAAAAATAAAAGAATTATTGTTGTTGTTGTTATTTTATTTTATTCTATATCTACGTTTCATTTTCCAAGGAAGAGTGACCTTACGTCTTGCGACCTTAACGTCTTTACAGAATGTATGGTACTAAAGGGACACTGACCAGTCAATACAAAACAAACAGTCCTTCCGTCTTGGATTCGGTTCGATCGCACAGTCAATAATCAGCGTGGATATTAAGGGCCGCGGTCTATAACTTAGGACAATACATTATTCCCTAGCACTCGCGGGCTTAATTGAAACAGACTACAAAGTCAACTGAACTGATCATCTCTCTCTCTCTCTCTCTCTCTCTCTCTCTCTCTCTCTCTCTCTCTCGGCCCTCTATTCCATTCATTACATTACATTACATGGTTATTGCTTTAGGTCCAGCGGACTCTTCAGAGCCAAATCAGGACCGGACAACCCCTGATCCGCATAAAAGATCTGCTGAAACAACCCTAGTGGTAAAACTGAAAGCTCTCCACCAGCCAGCCACTTTACAATAAAGACATCCCACGCAGGGGACGCTGAGGCTGTACTCTAATTTATCGAACCCCCGTTTACAAAAACAAAATAGAATACAAACATCATTATAGCCTAAATTATCAACAAAACACATACATATAAAATGCCTACATTGCTAAATAATAACATCATAGGAAGCCCTAGTGACCACCTGGCAGAAAGCGTCCAATATTCCCAAGCTGATCCAACAGACCTCATACACAAATAAGGAGTCTTGTCCCGGAAGAGTTTTCAAGAAAAAAGGTAGGTGACTGGTCTAGCGAAGAAGACGATAGTATAGCAGATTGATAGAACAGAGCAGGAATGAGAAAGAGCAAATGAGAAAGACAGCGACAGTGGGAATTTAAAGCACTAAATTTCCAGAAAGTGGGGATACAATTTATACTGAAACCCCCCGGCACCCCAACGGGGGTAACCTTGCCCACACACCTTTTACTGACTACTGATGGCGAGTCTGTCCGTTATAGGTTTATCATCAACGGGATGGCCTGGCGGTACAGCTGATAAGGTGATGCATTTCCTCGGCCGAAGGTCGCGGGTTCGGTGCCCGCAGGGGACGAACTTACGCGACTTACATGTCAGTACGAGACTTTTCAGGACAAAGAGGATTTTCTCTGGGTACTCGCACCTCCGATAAACTCTTTCTCGACTCTGACATCTCCTCTGTACTCCCCTCCGACCACCTCGCTATTCTCGTCTTCCTCAATCTACCTCCCCCTCACAAACAACAACTCCTTGTCTCTCGCCGCAAACTAAAACCTGTCAACCGTGAGATCTTCTTCGCCGAAGCTGTCGACCTTCTCTCTGACTCTTCCTCCTCTGATCTTGCATCTCACTTTGATTCCTCTCTCCGTAAACTTCTTGACAACCATGCCCCTGTCACCTCCTGCTCCAGGCCCGACCGACTCCCTTCCCCCTGGCTCACCCATGAGATAGCAACGGCCAAGCGTGAGCGTCGGCAAGCTGAGCGCCGTTGGCGCTTATCTGGCCTAACCGTTCACAGACAGATTTTCCAAACCATCAGATCCAAAGTCTGCAGACTGATCTCTGATGCCAAACGCAAACACCTCCAAAACAAAATCCTAGAATCCACTTCTTCCAAAACTCTCTACGCTACGATGAACAAACTCTTAGGCACACCTAAAGAATCTCCACTCCCCAACACACACAAAAAAGAAGAACTCCCATCCGCCTTTTCCACCTATTTCTCTGACAAAATTCAATCTCTGCGCAACACACTTGACATTCTACCATCTCCGCCTTGCCCTCCTGACTCCCCCTTCACAGGCACCCCCCTCTCATTTTTCCGCTTTCTCTCTCAGGCAGAAGTTCTCAAAATCATAAAGACTATGTCTCTCAAAACCTGTGAACTAGACCCCTTCCCAGCTTCCCTGTATTTGGACGGTCTCCCAAAACTTCTGCCTTTCATCACCGATATCATCAACACCTCTCTAGAAACTGGCTCCGTTCCTGATATCTTCAAGTCTGCCATCGTTCGCCCTCTCCTCAAAAAACACAACCTTGACCCAAATGACCTCAAAAACTATCGCCCAGTCTCCAATCTCTCTTTTCTGTCTAAGCTACTTGAAAAGGTTGTCCTCAACCAGCTCAACGCTCACCTCACCATCAACAATCTCCTCAGTCCCTTCCAGTCTGCCTATCGCAAGCACCACAGCACTGAAACAGCCCTTTTACATATTCTGAACGATCTTCTTCTCTCAACTGACTCAGGCAACATCTCCCTTCTTACCCTACTCGATCTCTCTGCCGCCTTCGACACTATTGACCATTCTATCCTCCTCCACCGCCTTCAACACTCCTTTGGCATCACTGACTCCGCTCACTCCTGGTTTCTTTCCTACCTCTCCGACAGACGGCAGTCCGTTATCATCGATGGCATATCCTCTGACCCAGTTAGGCTCTCCTGCGGAGTTCCTCAGGGATCTGTCCTGGGTCCGGTCCTTTTTACACTCTACACCTCCCCTCTGACCAACATCATCCAGTCTCATCACATAAACCACCACTTCTATGCTGACGACTCACAACTACAAGACAAAGACAAACCTGACAACATTCAGGCACTCCTGACTCGCACGGCCGACTGCTGTGAAGACGTGAAGGACTGGATGACAGCAAACAAACTTAAACTGAACGACGACAAAACGGAAGCCATGCTGGTAGGCACACGCCAGAAACTCCCTCCTCTCTCCATCTTCAGCTTGACGGTACCCCTATCCCTCTCTCCGACTCTGCCAAGAACCTTGGCGTTATCCTTGACTCTTCTCTCTCAATGACTAGCTTTGTCTCTGCAACCGCCCGGGCCTGCTACTTCCACCTCCGTCGAATCAGTCAGATCAGAAAATACCTCACCACTGAAGCTGCCACCAAACTTGCTGTCTCCCTCATCCTGTCTCGCATCGACTATTGCAACTCCCTTCTTTCCGGCCTTCCCCGCTCCACCACTCTCCCTCTCCAACGCGTTCAAAACAATACTGCCCGCCTCGTCCTCAGAAAGAAGAAATCTGACCACGTCACTCCCTTGCTCAAAGCCCTACACTGGCTTCCCATCTCCCAACGCATTCAATACAAGACCTTGTCTCTCTGCTACAAGTCCCTCAACAACTCCGCTCCTCTCTATCTCTCTGACTTACTTCACCCATACATTCCCTCTCGCTCTCTTCGCCCTGCCTCCGACCCTCTCCGCCTCCGCATTCCTCGCTCCAAACTCAGCACGTTCGGGTCCCGCTCCTTCTCTGTCTACGGCCCATCCATCTGGAATACTCTTCCACTCTCTCTCCGTCAGAAACCCTCTCCCACCTCCTTCCAGTCTGCCCTCAAAACTTACCTTTTCAAGCAGTTCTAACACTATGACCTCACTACGCACCCCATCGCCAGCTGTCTCTTGCATATAGTGTCTGGTCTGTTTGTGGTATGAGTATATTTGAGTGAATGTATTTTTTGCGTAATTGTTACATGTGTCATAGTCTAAAGCGTGCACATGCGTGCGTGAGTTGTGAGTGCGCGCTTAGAGTTATAATTATTATAAGATAAGCGCATTATAAATACAGTAATTATTATTATTATTATTTTATTATTACTCCGGTTTCCTCCCTCTCTTCAGTCATGCTATTGGTTGCAGCCAATCTAATTTTCAAACTAAACACTGATTTATCTCTACCGTCTTTTGCAATAGCGATCTATTCAGATCGCCGCGTTTCGAGTTCGATTGAAGAAAAGGCGCGTGGTGGCATCCCGTAGTAGTAGTAGTAGTAGTAGTAGTAGTAGTAGTAGTAGTAGTAGTAGTAGTAGTAGTACTAGTAGCAGCAGTAGACGTGGTATCAATTCAATTCAATAATTTATTTTAAAGTCTATTCACATGCTTGGGATTTTAGGCCAACCAGTCATTCTGACGTTTTAGGACACACAAACATAATTATAACCAAAAATCTAACAACTGAAAGTTGCACTAGAACTGTAAAAAATAACATTGTTACCAAAGTTTACCGACTTCAGACATGTAAATTATACTGCGGAAAATAATTAATATTGGCAGACTATATACTTTTCTTTATATCATACCACTAAAATAAAACATTCAGATAAAGTATGTCTACCGGCTATTGGCTGTAAACAGGTACAAACCACATCTTTTGAAAACTTGGTGTTCCATGAATTTACTCTTTGTTTATTCATTCGACTACATTGGACAAGAAAAAATGTCAACCTTTCTATTGCTAGGTAAATTAGAACGTATATACTTTTCCAAAAAAGATAATTCAGATACAGAAGGCCTTATATTGTTATATGAAAGGCCAAAAAATAAGATGTCTGTTTACGGTAACATAGGGTAAAATAGGGTCGGTAGGTCTGCTTTTTTTTCTTTTCTTTAAAAAAAAAACACACCAAAACATCCTAAAAAAACTTTTTCCACCTTGGGTGCGATTATTTTGGCTTTTTTCAATTGTTTTTCATGACGATCCACATGCCCAAAGAGCTACCCCGAGCTGCAAGCTTTTCTTCGGGAAAGGGGAAGAGGGAGCTTTCATAGTGGTCTGAGACGAGACGTCCGCTCGGATAACTTAGGTAACTAAAAATAAAACAAAAAGACAAGTTACCTCCCATTTCAGAATGAGGCCTATTAGGCTGAAAAACAACATTAAACAAACTGGTTTAGTAATAATTACATGATTACTACAGACTATAGATCTACATCTATCTCGCTACTGAAAACAAATCTCCCTACATTAAATAACAAACACACTTCCGCAAAAAATGAACACATTAATTTAAAAAAAATAGCGTTTAGCAACTGAATGACTCCCGTAACGCTGACGTTTGCGGTAGAGCAACTAATACAGGATGTTATGTACGCGCCTTTCCCCAAATCAATCAAGCTCAAAACGCGGCGATCTGTACCAACATACAAACTCACCTGTTTCATCCACCCTCACACACACACACAACAAATACACATCCATCACTCAAACAGGTGGTGTAAAGGCAGGGAAATTGCTATGGGAAGGCAGAAAGAAAATCGAATTTTTATTTTTGAAAATTGTGAATTGACTGCATCCAGTACTATTATTGAAGGGAGGGAGGAAACCGGAGTGCCCGGAGAAAACCCTCGGTGACCTCAATAGTCTCGTACCTAATAGCGCAGGAGGCAGGCCACCAACATTGGTAAGGTCCCCATGACGTTTGGTCAAATTATGTTCATACATTCAGTTCTATAATAATATACTTGCTGCTGCTCGCACACAATCACCGAAATTGCTACCGACGTGTGACATTATGAAAAGGAACCAAGCATAAATTTACACTATCCTATCCTATCCTGTCCCATAACCCGAAGGTCGTAGGGGCACCACAGATGATCGCTTATCGCGTAAATTTACACTAACGGCTTTTTTTTGTCTTTTGGGAGGCACTTCAATTTCCTCAAAGTAAGCTACACAACTATGCGAATTTTATGGTGATTATTATATATATTTCCTTCGGGAGGCGCCCCGATCGATCAACTATTTTTCATGGTTTTCTAGTTACTCATGATTACTGTTTTCATCGGTCACAACTATCTGTTATAGATTGATGGAGAGGCAATGTAATAATTTCATACGTCTGGCATATATTGATATTTGTTTCTAACAGAAACTCGACTAATCTAATGAAATGGCACGACGTCTGTCTATACCTCTCTATTATTTTAAACTCTCAAAGAACTCGATAGGGGGCTAAATAACGCTAGAAATGTCACACATCTGCGTATTTAATCTCACTGCTGTCTGTTTGGAAATTTTGGTTTTGCGTTTGGCAGATGACATTAATGGATTGGCTGGAGAGGAACAAGAACTTGGAACAGCTGGTACAGAGCCTATGGAATGGAAATAAGTGCAGAGAAGACCAAAATGTTGACCAGCAACATCAATGGGATCAACATGGACATCAAAGTCCAAGGCCAATCCCTCAACACAGTGCATAGCTTCAAATATTTAGGAGCCATTGTATCAGACAATCGGTCCCAACAGGAAGTCCACTCCAAGATCGCACAAACAACTGCTGCCCTGGCAAGGTTGAAGCCCATTTGCAAAGACCGGACCATCAGTCTACATTAAAAGGTAAGACTGCTGCGCTCCCTTGTAATCTCCATCTTCTTATATGCTTGCGAAACATGGACCCTCACAGCAGATCTACAACGAAGAATACAAAGCATGGAGATGAGGTGCTGCAGAAGACTTCTGGGCATTTCCTATACCCAGCACATCACCAACAACAAAGTCCGACAGACCATCACACAAGCCATTGGACAATACGATGACCTGCTCACAGTGGTGAAAAAACGGAAACTCTGATAATATGGCCCCGTCACCAGATCATCAGGTCAGATCTTGCAAAGACCATCCTGCAAGGCACAGTGAAAGGAGGTAGAAGCAGAGGGAGACCGAAAAAGAGGTGGGAGGACCACATTCGAGAATGGACTGGTTTGACACTGAGTGAAACAATCAGGGTTGCTGAGGACATGGAAAGATGGAGTATTCTGGTTAAACGATCATCTGTGGTTCCACTACGACCTCCGAGTTACGGAATAGGATACAGCGTACTCCATCTTTCCCTGCCCTCAGCAACCCTGATTGTTTCGCTCAGTGTCAAACCAGTCCATTCTCGAATGTTGTAATCCCACCTCTTTTTCGGTCTCCCTCTTCTACCTCCTTGCACTGTGTCTTGCAGGATGGTCTTTGCGAGACCTGATGATCTGGTGACGTGGCCATACCATCGGAGTTTCCGGGTTTTTACATAAATTTTTACATAAATTATTATGCATAAATTCTATATTTATTTGTATAAGTTGCAATAGTTTGAAACATTTTAGTATTTTGGGTTCTTTTAGGGAATTGACATCTGATCTTAACTGCAATTCTTCCTCTGTGCTATTAAATACCGCCTATCCTATCCTATCCAGTCCCGTAACCCGGAGGTCGTAGGGGCACCACAGATGAACGTTTAACCAGCATACTCCATCTTTCTCTGTCCTCAGCAGCCCTGATGGCTTCGCTCAGTGTCAAACCAGTCCATTCTCGAATGTTGTCCTCCCACCTCTTTTTCGGCGGTCTCCCTCTTCTTCTACCTCCTTGCACTGTGCCTTGCAGAATGGTCTTTGCAAGGCCTGATGATCTGGTGACGTGGCCATACCATCGGAGTTTCCGATTCTTCACCACTGTGAGCAGGTTCAAAATGTAATCCATATTATTCCTTAAATAAATCGCGCACTGAACTTTGTTCAGGACTGCTGAAATGAAACTCGATGTCATCAACAAAACCAGCATCTACGAATCAGTGGAGGAAAGTTAAAAAATTGATTTTAGAACAAGAAAAGAAGGAAAGCCAAAGGGGGGGAGGGGAGGGGGAGAGAGAAGAAGAGAGGGAGGACAAAGGAAAAAAGCGAGAGAGAGAGAGAGAGAGAGAGAGAGAGAGAGAGAGAGAGAGAGAGAGAGAGGGGGAAATGGAGAGAGGGACAAACAGAGAAGTTCTGGTTGTGTGTAAGCTGTAGTTAACAGAGAATATAACTAATTTTTACATTTTCGTGATGGATGGGAAGAGGTCGTGGCTGTGTGGGGAGTAGGTCGCCTGATGGTCGCCAAGTTAGTTATTCATTGCTTACAGGGTCCAGCGGACTGCAAAGAACCGAATCAGGACCACAAAATCAAGACCACAACTTTGCTGAAAGAAGACTCACCCCTGATCCGCATAAAAGATCTGCCGAAACAATCCTAGTGGTAACACTGAAAGCACTCCACCAGCCGGTCGCTTTACAATAAAGACATCCCACGCGTGGGACGCTGAGGCTATACTCTTAATTTATCGAACCCCCGTTTACGAAATAAAAGTGCAATACAAACATCATTATAAAATATCAACAGAACACATACATATAAAGTAATAATAATAACGGATTTTTATATAGCGGGTACTCCAGCCTATGACCAGACTCACCACGCTTTACATAGTCATTACATATAAATACATGCACACGATAAAACATCGCTTTTGCTACAATACACCAAAAGACGGAACAGTAAAGGTACAAACTATTTACAACTATGTACACAAATTACAAAAAAGACAGATGTTACACTCCGTTTGATGATGGTGTTTTCTATCAGTATTTGATTCAGCCCCAATGCTGAATTCCTGATAGGGTGTAACTCAGATTCGTTTATTCACACAGCCTGCTCAATCAGCATACAAGTCACAAAGTCGACGTATGGAGTTTTCCACTTTTATTCAGCACACACCAACAACTGCATACAATTCTCAACTCAAATCAACAACTTTCACAGCAACTCTCCAAGTCACTATCAACAATTTCACTCTCTCTCAACAGCAACTCGGCACACGATTAAATAACCTCTCTCTTTTCCGGAAAGATTTCGAACATGGTAGAAATGACGTACTGCCACCAATCGAACTAAAGATCGTCATCACTGACTTACGTCATACTTCTCTCTTCCTGCCAAAAGAATGTTCTCCATTATCTACGACCATCAAGAAACTTCGATCGATAGTAAACAAACAGATCCAGAAGATTCTACAACAATATCGACCAACAAAAATTATCAACGTTATACAAAGCCTCTCCTAACAACAATGCAAACTCAAATCAAAGGTAAATAAACTCCATCATTGAATACTTTGCAAAACGAAACGATTAGATCTATCGTGCGCGTTTTAGACATACTTTCGCTCGTTTCAAAGTAACAACAGAAATAGACTATTTACAACTATGTACACAAATGACAAAAAAAGACAGAAATAGAATAGCAAAAACCTATTCACAGCTATTTATATGCCCGGTTAGGCCCAGGAGGAAAAACAGTTTAAATATTTACAGCCGTGTATACACTTACGGATCCGACAGAGACAAAAGAGGAGAGAATGGCAGCGCCTACATTGCCAAATAATAACATCATAGGAAGCCCCAGTGACCATTTGGCAGAAAGCGTCCAATATTCCCAAGCTGATCCAACAGACCTCGCACACAAATGAGGAGTTTTGTCCCGGAAGAGTTTAAAGGTAGGTGACTGGTCTAGCAAAGAAGAAAGTAGTATAGTAGATTAATAAAACAGAGTAGGAATGAGAAAGGACAAAGGAGAAAGACAGCGACAGTGCGATTTTAACACTAAATTTCCAGAAAGTGGGGATACAATTTATACTGAAACCCCCGGCACCCCCACGGGAGGTGATGGTCGTCAAACCTTTCTCGCTCTTTTGACATTTTCACACGGAAATTTCACACGTTTTCTTTGCAGCTTTTTGTATTTCCAGACTTACTTGGAATCTGGAATTACTTTGACATAGTCTGTCAGTGGGTTGGACGCCATAATTCAAAAACCACTTAATGGATTTCCACCAAACTTCATAGGAACATGGCCTAGCTTAGTAGCCTACCTCCCGTGCTATCATATTTGCTTTACAGCTAAGGTCAAGGACCCTGGATCATTGTGTTGCTCAATATCTTAAAAAAAATGTTTAAAACGAGTTTCCATATGAAGATACTTCAAATTATGGGCCATCCTTCAGTAGCAACCCGGTTATCGATCGATCCGTGGGAGGAAGAAGAAGAACAAGAACAAGAAGAAGAAAAAGGACAACAACAACAACAACAACAACAACAACATTTCTGAGAACCTCAGTAGCAAAGCTTGGAAGCTGGAGAAAAATCAAAAAGCGCCATTGTCATCATCACCAGCATCTTTTTCGACGTCGTCATTATCATCAATCATTATCCAATCCCCGAAAAGATTGTGAAGGCATATGGAAATATTATTATTTATTATTATTATTATTATTATTATTATTATTATTATTATTATTATTATTATTATTATTATTATTATTGGACAACACGATGACCTGCTCACAGTGGTGAAGAAACGGAAACTCCAATGGTATGGCCACGTCACCAGATCATCAGGCCTTGCAAAGACTGTTCTGCAAGGCACAGTGCAAGGAGGTAGAAGAAGAGGGAGACCGAAAAAGATGTGGGAGGACAACATTCGAGAATGGACTGGTTTGACACTGAGCGAAGCCATCAGGGCTTCTGAGGACAGAGAAAGATGGAGTATGCTGGTTAAACGATCATCTGTGGTGCCCCTCCGACCTTCGGGTTGCGGGACAGCATAGGATAGGATAGGATTATTATTATTATTATTATTATTATTATTATTATTATTATTATTATTATTATTATTAGCGAAATTTTAATCATCTATTAGTCCATTGGACGCCGCCTTAAACGTCAATAAGATAGTCAAAAATAAATTCAATAATATTTTCAAATGTAAATACAAATAAATAAAATAAAGAAGAAGAAGATTACAACAAGGAAACACATGCGTTACCTCAACACTTGGAAGTTCAGAAGTTCTCGTGGACTTCGTTCAATGAATGTCGTGCCAACAATTTCATAAATATTTCTGTTAGTATCCCACGTGCAGACTAATGGAGCACAGAATCACATGTTATGAGTTTAGACAAATTCCCATCATATTTTAGGCAAAAGTTTTGATTATGTCTTGATGCCTAAAAGATGATGTTTAGTACTGTGATAATCTATTATTTATTGTTATATAGTTTTAAACTGTGAGTCTGCGCCTGTTTAATTCCTTTCGAGGTAATGCAGATTTGTTGTAGTTTCTTTACCCAGAAGGCCTGCTTAGAATTTTCAACTGATTCGGAAGTAAATTTGTCCCGCCCTGATACACACGTCTAAATCGTGGAAGTCGATTTGTCCGTGCCGTGACACACACGTTTAAGTCACGACTGAGCTAAGAAATCCACCGAGGATTTCAACACTCCACCTCAAATTGAAAAGTTTATTAAGCTTACCTTGGTAAAAATGGTGTTGATTCACGGTCGCATTAATCGATGCATCACAGTCCATTGGGTTTGAAATCCTGCCATCCAGTCAAAAATGAATAGTTCCGATCATATTCTCCTTGCATTAAATAAGCTTCAGAGGTCGAAGAAAATCTGTCTCCCTTTCAGTTGATTTACAAATTCTTCAGGCCTATATTTTGTTGCGCTGAATTGAGCAAAATGAAACGCTTACAACACAGCCTAAATAATAAACGCATTGTCCACACATTTGGCCAGAGAGAATAAAGCAACCACTTCCTTGCGTAAAGTTCGCTAGGAGTAAGCAGACGACAGAGCTCGTGGTGAAACTTTTCACGCGCACGTGCTACGGGGTTGGCGTCTGCTGCCGCCACAGACGCTCTATGTAGAGATCAGCATTTCGCACTTTAAAATCGAAATAAGCGGTTTACACAATGGGTATGCTTCTATATTCATGAGCTCTTTTCTCGATTTGCTTATTAGAATAAATAGCCTGCTTAAATAAATTTTAATAAAGAAAGAAAGAAAGAAAACGTGGATGGAAAGATTAGAAAAAGAAGAGGGAAAGAAGGGAGAAAGAAAAAAAAATAAAGAAGAAGAATGCTATTCATTGACTCTGATTGGAGGCTAAATCCTTAAAATAATTATCCGGGTCAAATTTCAATTAGTTTGTCAGGAACCGGTAAAACATTAGTGGGAAAAACTGTACTTATTTTGTCACATATTTTGTTATGTGAATGTGTTTATTTGTATACTTGTAAGATTTTTAACAAAATCAAATACTGATTGAAAAAGGAGTGGGTTTTAACAATCCTCTTTCGTGTAAATGTATAAAAAATGATGACACACTTGGACAGGTGCAGAGTACCCTGACGTGCACTTCAGTTATTAATCTGCTTAACTTTATTTATTTCATCGTTCTTATATAGCGCTTTTTCCAGCTCAAGAGCTGCTCAAGGCGCTGGCCGATACAGGATCTAACTCAAGCCGCCCGAGACGCCCACCCGCAGCCTTTGGGCGCTTGGTCTGACGCCCGGACAACTGAGCACAATCCTTGGCAGCCATGGATGGGGGAGAAGGACCTAGGTGCATGCTGGGTGTGTTCTTGTCACCGGCAGTCACCCGTCTAGGACAGGAGCGTCAGGATCTTTAAAGTCCGTTATGATGGAATGTATGCGGCACAGACTAGACCTCGGTTTATACTCTCATCCAAAGGATGAACTTGAAATCATGACTAAATCAGACAATGTGATGATGATGATTATGATGAAGTTGACGGTGATTATGATGATTTAAGTAATGATAATGATGATGAAATGATAATAATACTAATACTAATACTAATACTAATACTAATAATAATAATAATAATAATAATAATAATAATAATAATTAAAATTATTATTATTATTATTATTATTATTATTATTATTATTATTATTATTATTGTTGTTGTTGTTGTTGTTGTTGTTGTTTTATTATTATTGCTGTTGTTGTTGTTATTATTATTATTATTATTATTATTATTATTATTATTATTATTATTTAGTCATTGCTTACAGGGTCAAGCGGACTGCAAAGAGCATAGATAGATAGATAGATAGATAGATAGATAGATAGATAGATAGATAGATAGATAGATAGATAGATAGATAGATAGATAGATAGATAGATAGATAGATAGATAGATAGATAGATAGATAGATAGATAGATAGATAGATAGATAGATAGATAGATAGATAGATAGATAGATAGATAGATAGATAGATAGATAGATAGATAGATAGATAGATAGATAGATAGATAGATAGATAGATAGATAGATAGATAGATAGATAGATAGATAGATAGATAGATAGATAGATAGATAGATAGATAGATAGATAGATAGATAGATAGATAGATAGATAGATAGATAGATAGATAGATAGATAGATAGATAGATAGATAGATAGATAGATAGATAGATAGATAGATAGATAGATAGATAGATAGATAGATAGATAGATAGATAGATAGATAGATAGATAGATAGATAGATAGATAGATATTGTTATGTAAGTTTTGTTTTAGGTTCAAGACAATGTTCAAAGGAAATTACAGTTTGAAAAAAGTTAAATTAACTAAATTAGTGTCATCTGGTAGAGATTATTATGTTTTAACTACATACTAAGTTTCCAAAAAATCCGTCCGTTAGTTTCAGAGGAAAGTGCGCAAAAGTAACAGCTAGGCGGACGGACAGAGCCAAAAACAATAGTTACCCAGCTCGGGAACTAAACAATTCGTCTCATCTAGTAAGGAATCATTGTGTCCTAACTAAATACAAACACAGCCCAAAACAATACTTCCCCATAGATGGGTAACTAGCATGTTTAAAACAAATGACATTAAAACAGTCTGGCAGTCGAATAATGAACAATCCCCACTGTTTTCATCAAAGACTATTGTAGTTTCTTATCTCTAAACAGTATGGGCTGGTTTTGCTGTTGCAGAACACTCGCGCCTAGCCTTGTGACAGTTCACGCTGTCTACGTGCTAACAAAGATTGGGAAAGGGCGAGGGGTTGGGGGGGGGCCGAGGGGAAGAGTAGTTCGAACATAACTAAAATAGGAATACTTTATGGACAACTTTGCAAATTGAATATCTTTTTTTTTAATAAAATGAAACAAGATGGCTAGCCTTTCAAATGTATTCCCGAACTTCGCGCGCAAAACAGCAGCAGATAATGAACCAAATTTAACAAAGACGTAAATTTTAAAGAAATAAACCTTTTTCTTTCTTTTTCGTGAAAAATTATTTTCAAATAAAATAAGAGTCTGCAGCCGAGATTCGAAACCATAGTTTTTCTTCCCAAGTACAATGGCTTTACCAATACACTTTGGCACATCGTCGTCGTCATCATCATCATCTTCATCATCATCACAAAGGCCGGTCATGATGGCGAAAGAGGGTTCAGAAAAACAAGCTCACTGTCAAAGTCACAGGTGCTGTATCGAAGTGGAGGATGTACTACTAGAACACAGACGCCCGAATCTCTGGATACGATATCGTCAGGCCCCTCTCCGTACTATCATGTCAAAGTCTCAAATTCCTCACTGCGAAAATCGCGGGTCATCGGAATTTTTCAAATCTATACGAACGTACTAGCAGATTTCTCCCCAAAGACGGCGACTCAATTGATTCTTAACACGATTCATGCAAACATCCAAAGTATTAAAAATATATATACGAGTCGTTTATATAAATTAAAAAAAAAAAGCGATAATCCACGATTTACGTTGAAAGGAGTTTGGAGGAGACCTTGATATAAAAGTACCTCTGTATAGGGACGCGTTCTATAGAAAGGACGTTAGTTAGTTAGTTAGTTAGTTAGTTAGTTAGTTAGTTAGTTAGTTAGTTAGTTAGTTAGTTAGTTATTTTTAATTGCTTATGGGGTCCGGCGGACTGCAAAGAGCCGAATCAGGACCACAAAATCAAGACCACAACTTGGCTGAAATAGGACTTACCCCTGATCTGCCTGAAAGATCTGCTGAAACAACCCCAGTGGTAAAACTGAAGGCACTCCACCAGCTGGTCACTTTACAATAAAGGCATCCCACGCATAGGACGCTGAGGCTAGACTAATTTATCGAACCCCCGTTTACAAAAACAAAATAGAACACAAACATCATTATAAAATATCAACAAGACACATACATATAAAATGCAGATATTACTAAATAATAATATCATAGGAAGCCCTAGTGACCATTTGTTAGAAAGCGTCCAATATTCCCAAGCTGATCCAACAGACCTCACACACAAATGAGGAGTTGTGTCCCGAAAGAGTTTGCAAGAAAAAAGATAGGTGACTGGTCTAGCGAAAAAAAAAATAGTATAGTAGATTGATAGAACAGAGTAGGAATGAAAAAGAACAAATGAAAAAGACAGCGACAGTGGGAATTTAAAGCACTAAATTTCCAGAAAGTGGGGATACTATTTATACAGAAACCCTGTCGGTTAAGATGGTCCAGTTGTCCGGGGCTCGTGCACAGTGCACTTGATGATGCAAGTTGGCCTCTTGGACGGCTTGAGATGCATTTTGATTTCAGCTATAGCTCCTTGATTAGCTCTCTGAGCTGGTATAGGCGCTACCTAATACAAAGTCAAAAACCTGGTGACCTGAGGACGGCATCTGCAGATTTTGCTGTTTGTGGATGTCATTTCTAGCTTAATATGCTTACGTGATGGAAAACAAAAACTGAACAACGTTAAATTTAGTCTGATAAATAAATAACAAGAGGGCAAACCTTTCATATGTATCTCCACACACACATACAATACAATACAAGATTATTGCTTTAGGTCCAGCGGACTCTTCCGAGCCAAATCAGGACCAGAGAGACGTTATCTTAAAATATTATAAAATGGTTCAAATCTTAAAAAACAAGCCTGTTACTCTTAAATACACAAACAAACTTTCACATGACACCTCTTTAAGAGTCTTCTTTAAAACTGATGTATTAAAAATATATTCTCTTTCTTCAATCAAATCACTAAATTCAGTCTTATCAATAAAATCCAAACTAAACAAAACATGTCGATACAATTTATATGCGATAAAACAAACCAACATCATGTAAAAATTGAAACAGATGTTGGCCATTACATACTTTAAAAATATCTTTGAAAGGTATGGAACCAAAATATGTTTCTCTTTCCTCTATCAGATCGGCACACTCAGACATGAAATGGCGAACGGAAAAGGATTGATCACATGCAAAGCACCATGGTGGTTCTTCTCCTTTTAAAAGGAAACTGTGGGTGACATAAGTATGCCCAATATGAAGGCGAGATAACACTGTTTCCTCTTTGCGAGTGGATGCAAAGTTAGGCAAAGAAGTGGACAAATCGGGAAGAATTTGAAATAATTTGTTGTTGACATGGTTAGACCAGTCAGTCTGCCACAGTCGTTTACAATAAGATCCAGTAATACAACGTAGGTCAGAGTAGGGCACAAACTGGAAAATCTCTGGAGGGAAATCGAGATGCAGAGCATCTTTAGCCGCCCTGTCTACTGCAATATTGCCGCGGATGCCCATGTGACCAGGGACCCACATAAAAACTATCTTTTTACCCTCAGAAACAAGTTGTGTATGGAGGTCATGGATCTCTGCCAGAAAAGGGTGTGATATCTTTCTCGTGGAAAGAGCCTGAAGTGCTGACAATGAATCAGACATGATTAAAAATGAGGTTCTTTTGGATTGATAAACTTGTTTCAGAGCTAAATGAATTGCCTTGAGCTCAGCTGTATAAACAGAACAAAAATCAGGTAAACGCTGTTGCAAAGGCTGGTCTAAGTGTCTCCCGGAGACCGACGCAGCAGCAACTGAATCTCCTTTCTTTGACCCGTCTGTAAAAAGTTGTTCATATCCTGGGTATAAAGCACACTGTTCTAAATAAAGTTGGTTATATACGGTTTCGGATGTATTGTTTTTAAGGAAAGCGGACAACTGCCAATTAATGTTTGGGATACATAATTTCCATGGGGGAGCTTCAGTCCGAAGCTCATCGTCGTTGATGGAAGCAACATCAATGCCTGCTTTTTCCAGATGAGCTTGCATTCTGATGCCAAACGGAGGAATTGTGTTAGGTTTGGCTTCAAATTTCTGAACAAAATCTGGGTTGAAAACACAGTCATAAGCAGGGTTCATAGGATCAGTTTTTAATTTTAAATAGTAATTCATTGACAATTTTGTACGTCTCAGCTCCAGCGGGGGTTCGTTAGCTTCCACGTAAAGGCTTTCACAAGGGGAAGTGCGAAACGCACCCAAAGCAATGCGTAGTGCCTGATGGGCAACTGGATCTAGCATCTTAAGATAAGATTTTCTAGCAGAACCATAAACAATGCAACCATAGTCTAACTTGGATCTAATTAAAGAACGATATAACAGCAATAAAGTTTTCTTGTCAGCACCCCAGTCTGTACCACTGATAACCTTGAGCAAATTGCAGGCCTTTTGACATTTAATTTTCAAAATTTTCAGATGAGGAATGAAAGATAGCTTTTGATCAAAAATAACACCCAAAAATTTGACTTGTTGGACCGCCTTTATTGGAGTTTTATTGAGGAGAATAGTAGGGTCTTGAATAATTCCCCGGTGCTTGGAAAAGTGAATACATTCAGTTTTTGCTTCAGAAAATTTAAAACCATTTTGTAAAACCCAGTCTTCAACGGCCTTGACACATAACTGTAGCTGACGTTCTGCAGATGCCAAAGTTTTACCTTTGGCTACTAACGCAAACTCGTCAACAAACAAAGAATTGTCAATTCCCCGTTTGACGGAACGAACAATATTATTTATTTTAATATTAAACAGCAAGGGAGACAAGATGCTACCCTGAGGCACTCCCATCTCCTGTTCCCTCATATCTGACAAAGATCCCCCAACCTTAACCTGAAAGAGTCTGTCCGTTAGAAAATTGGATATAAACAGAGGTAAATGTCCCTTCAAACCCATTTCTTGTAAATCTGAAAGAATGCCATATTTCCATGTGGTATCATAAGCTTTTTCCAAATCAAACATGATGGCAACGACATGTTCACCCTGGACGAACGCGTTACGGATAAAAGTTTCCAGTCGCACCAGGTGGTCAACAGTACTTCGACCACTTTGAAAGCCACACTGAGTGTTGGATAAAATATTATTTGATTCTAGATACCACAGTAAGCGAGAATAAACCATTCTTTCTAGCGTCTTGCATAAGCAAGACGTTAAGGCTATTGGTCTATAGTTTGTCGGGTTAGTATGGTCTTTGCCAGGTTTAGGGATGGGTACAATAATGGCCTTTCTCCAGGAGGGAGGAAAGGTGCCAGTGATCCAGAGCTGATTGAAGATGTCCAGCAGTTGAGACCGTGAGTACCTTGTTAAATGTCTGAGAAATTGATAATGTACATCATCCGGTCCAACTGCTGAATCTGCACTTTTGTTAATTGCATCGTCAAGCTCGACTAATGAAAACGGAATGTTGTAATCTTCAGAATTATCGGAGGTAAAATTTAACTGTTGTTTTTCTTTACGTGTTTTAACTGTTTGAAAAGGGACAGAATAATTTTCAGAGGAAGAATTTGCAGCAAAAGAAGAAGCCAAAAGATCAGCTACTAATTTTTTTATCTCCGATTACGTCACCCTGCACAGTAAGGCATGGGCTCACCTGTTTGTTACTTCTATTTTTGAGTTTGCGGACTACTTTCCACACCTTCGACAGTTTCGCTTTCGAATTAAGCGTGGAGCAGAAACCTCTCCACGATTCCCTTCTCTTTCGCTTGAAGAGCTGTCGGCATTGCGCTCGCAAACGTTGGTGGTTTTGTTTATTTTCAGTGCTTGGGTGTAAAAACATAGCTCTTAAAGCTTTTTTACGAGCTTGCTGAAGTTTTCTACATTCATCATCAAACCAGGGTTTTTTAAGTGTGTGAGGGTTTGACGAAGTTTGTGGAATGGACTCCTTGGCACTGTTAATAACTATGTCAGTATAAAGCTGTATTGGATCTAAGAAATTTGAAAATTCCTGTTTCTTAGCACGTAACTGGACCTCAGACAGGTTAGAAAACATACTCCAGTTAGCTTGTTTCAGTTTCCACCTGCCATGAGTTTGCTCAAGGTTGTCTGAATCATGTTCTAATAAAACCGGGAAATGGTCGCTGCCATGGAGATCTTCTAAAAACTGTCCATTTAAAATCCAAAAGTAACGAGGGATCACAGATTGATATATCAATGTGGGACAAAGAAGCAGTTCTTGAACAGGAAAAAGTTGGAGCACCCTCGTTCAAAGTTACTAGATTTAACGAGTCTAAAATGTCTTCAATTATTTTCCCCTGAAAATCGGTACGATCGCTACCCCACAGGGGAGAGCGTCCATTAAAATCGCCCAACAACAAAAAAGGAGTAGGTAACTGTTGAATCAAATTCTCAAGTTCACTTTTAGTTACATTTATTGATGGTGTCAAATATAGAGAACAAACTGTGAGGGATTTAAAAAGAGATACTCTAGCTGCAACTGCTGGTAAACTTGTATTAAGTAAAATTGGATTAAATGGGACATTTCTATGAATAAAGAGTGAAACGCCTCTAGAAGATAAACAATCTAGAGAGGAATAACCAGTAATATCTATAGGATGTTTTTCTGACAGGAGAGTTTCCTGAAGGGCCAATACTTCAGGTCGATGCTCTGTCAGCAGACAGCATAGCTCCTCATAATTTGCCCTTATCCCTCGGATGCTCCATTGTAAAATGGACATAAAAATTAAGTAAAAGAATGCTAAAATTTTCATCTCCGAGAGCACAATTACGTGTCTTTATCTTTTGGACCCTCGTCCATCTCTTCATGTTCCATCAACCCCCCGAAACGGTTCTCCGTTTCGAGAGGCTGATGGTGCCTGGAAGAAAGGGGTCCGGGCCGTTGATTTTTTGTCAAAGCCCCGGAACCCAAACTGCCAGCCGACTTCCTCCCCTTCTCCCCAGCACCTGACTTTGTATCTTCCCTCTCCCCTTCACCCTTTCCAATCTTTCCCTCTCCTCCTCTGACGCTCTTCTGCTGGCCAACTAGAATTTTAGCCGCCCCAGCAACTACCCGGTCGCTAAAACCGGTCGTTGCTGGTGCGGTGGCATGAGGCCTAGCCTCCTTTGCAGCAGGTGTGACGGCTTTTGACACGGCCGTCTGCGTGTTGTGGGTGACGGTTGGGGACGTGCCCGTCGGCACGTTCTCCAGTGGAATCGGTTGGGCTGGAGAAACCCCCTTCTGGGCAAACAACGCGAGCATCTTTTCTATAGCATCCATCCATCTGCACAACGTTTCCAAGATCTGCGTTATTTTACTCATGGCGGTGTCCATTGTCGGGTGTGCGCTAGCTTCCACATGAGATGTGGAACCCGCCACAGACGCAAAGGACCTCTCTTTTAGAACTGGCCTACTTTGAAGTACTTTTTTCCTTGCGTCTCCGAAGGAGCAACTCTCAGTGGCCCGCACCTTTTGGATTTCCAGCTCCAGCTGCCACTGAGGACAATCTTTGGAGCTGGAAGAATGATTCCCGGCGCAATTCACACAGCAAATCGGATTTGTACATTCGTTTTCATGTTTGTCTTTAGCACAATCACGACATATTTCTTTGCTTTTACAGGTCTTGCTACCGTGACCAAACTTTTGGCAGCGGTAGCATCGCAACGGTGATGGTACAAACGGCGTCACCTTCACCCTAAGGTACCCCACCTTGAGTGACTCCGGCAACTTGGCCATAGCGAAGGTCACAAAAAGTGTGTTGGTGGGGATACGTTGGGGTCCTTTGGTGACGAAGACCCGCTGGACTGCTGTGACCCCCTGGCTGGAGAGCTCATCTCGGATTTCCAATTCCGACATGTCGATCAAATCCTGACACCGGATGACTCCCTTGGAGGAATTCAACCGTCCATGCACAGAAACTTTGATTTGTCTGTCAACAAATACGGTCAAATTCCTCTTTAGAAGACTATCAGATGCCCTTTTGGTTGAGCACTCCACCAGGTAGGCCCCAGATCTCAGTTTTTTCACATCTTTGAACCCGATTGTGCAGACGGATTGAAAACCCTTCTGTATGGCGAACGGAGACAGCTTGCCTATTGGCATAGCCGGATCCGCTCCCTACACAACCAAAAAACGAGGCCAGGCCCCTTCCACCCCCGATGCACAAGCTTGTTGTCGCGTCTCCATGTCACTGTCCGTGTCCGTGTCCAGTCCGTCATCATGCAGTCTTTTTTTTTTTGTTGATGCCATGTTAATTATTTGTTAATTCATCCCCCCTGCTCCCCACCCACCACGGAGTCCAACAAGGGGATGCGTCCAAGCGGAAAATCCAGCAAGGGAGCGCACCAGGGCTACAGGGGGGATATACACCCAGACAATCCCGCACTGCCACTACGGTTTTGTTCAAGTTTGACCCATGAGCCGCAGCCTTCTAGCAGAGCTAGGGCAATACACGACCAGCCGCTTGACTGACGCGGGCCACGCCAGCCTCCCGTCTAGGAGAAGTCCGGGCCAAAGAGGTGTGTTAGTGTGAGGGACCGCAGTCCCTCAGTGACCTCAACCTCCAGGATCCCATTCTCCCCCGACACGGGTTGCCCTGCACGGCAAACGCAGGGGGCCAAGAGAAGGCCACAGAGAAAAAGAAGGGTAGAAAAAGAAGGAATGATGGTGAAAAGGAAGACAGGGAAAGTCCGGTAAGGCAGAAGAAAGGGAGTCAAAACTGCATAGTATACTGGGAGAATTTAAGGGTGAAGAGAATATAGGTGAAAGGACCAATAAGACAGAAACAAGACAAAAGAGAAGAAAAAGGGGTAGGCAACTTGGTCACCCAGCCAGAGAGAGGCATGGGGTCCACCCCCGGCGCGCGGAGCCGAGCCCGTGGGGGCTCCACACACACATACACACACATACGTGCACGCACGCATGGAATGATAGATAGGCAACTATCTGAACTATCTGCACTAGTTGCAAGCAAGAAAAGTATCCAAATCAGTTCAACCAATGTGTAGATACAGCACAAAACGTGTTTAGAAAATGATGAAGCACAACGACCTTGACCTTTTGGGAAAATACAAATACGAATGATCCAACATGCTTAGCAGTTGTTCAAGTATCCGCCAAAGTAAAACTGATGAATTTCCGTTCAGTTATTGTGGCGATAAGGCAAACATGGAGTGTCGGATAGCGCAGTGGTTGGAGCACTCGCTACAGTGCCGCAAGTTAAGCACCGTCCAGTGCAGTAAGCACTTGGATGGGTGACCGCAAAAACGTGAAGCGACAAATAACAACGCCCCGAGTTGACTCAACTGTGACTGAGTACCTACTCTCTTAAGGGTGGAGAAGGTAAAGCAGCGAGGGAGAGAGATGGGCATCACCCTCATTACGCTGGCCCAAGATAAGTGAGATCTCCAACATCACGCTCCCCTACGGCCACAAGGCTGTGGGACTACCTTTACCTTTACCTACCAATGCAAACCATTCGGACCGACAGACCGACGAACCTTCCTTCTGGGGTCTTGTCATATCAAAATGCAAATCAAACGGGCTTGCACATTGATACTCACGCTCAAGAGAAGTTTGTGGTTAAACGCCGACGATACCATTCCGACAAAAGCGCAGGTCACAGAGAGCTTTGGCAGATGTTGTTTGTAGATTATAGTCACACGACACTTTCGCATATAGGTGACTACTGGACCGATTTATACTGACACCAGCGGGCCAGTTGTTGGTAAAGGGGAAAATAATATGATCACACATTGACCAATCCGGGATTCGAACCAGCGACCTTTCGGTTACTAGCAAGACGCTCTTACCAACTGAGCTACCCGGCCCCTCAACTTTGGCAGAATTGTGGACCAGACATAATATAGGCACGCGCAAACTGAAGTTGTACCCAGTCTCTTTCATTGGCTTATTCAAAGGGTCGGTCGACCCACCGGCTAGTGGGCAAGATAAAATTGTCAATATTCACTCCTTAGGTTAGATGAACACTCACTCCTTGCTAGCGGATCCAACTTCACCCTTCACCGATCTTCTTACCATGCGCCGAATAGGCAAACTTCCTACTGACATTCATCTTCACGTCCCCTATACGCTACTGTGTCCGGGGACTAGAAATCTACATAACTTTAGGTTGATTTAGGGCCCTACCCCTTTTCTCTGGGATTGTTATTTCTGTATCTACCATATCGACAATGGGGGGTGTAGAAGTTAACCTTCAATGAGAGAGAGAGAGACAGAGACAGAGAGACAGACAGAGAGACAGACAGAGACAGACAGAGAGAGAAGGCTATTCAGAGAGATACGAGCGCATGTGCATCATCCCTTTTATTGGCGTCTTTGAGGGTGGTAAGTACTATAGACCTACAGCCTTCAATAAATTGTCTGTCGCTTCAAACTAGGGACACTTTATTCGGTCCCCAGTCAACGTGCCGTGTCCCGATTGCACTCACCTTCCTTTCTGTACCAAATGATCTATCATTCGACACTCGTCATCGTCGTCGTCTTCATCGTCGTCATCATCATCATCATTCATTCTATGCTATTAAATTCATTCTATGCATATAGAATTCATTATTTATTATAGAATTCATTCTATGTTATACAATTTATTCTATGCACATAGAATTAATTCTATGTGATGCAATTTATTTTATGTTAAAGAATTCATTCTATGTTATAGAATTCATTCTTTGTAATAGAATTCTTTCTATGTTATAGAATATAGTTCTATGCATACAAGTGCATTCTATAATATAGAATTGTATTACATACATAGAATCTTATTCTCTATTATAAAATGTTATTCTATACATAGAATTTTATTATGGACATAGAATTTTACACTATATTATAGAATGTTATTCTATACAAAGAATTTTATTCTATGACTTACAATATTGGTTTCTTTTTTTATAAATGGAATTTCAACTAATGAATGCTTTTTGTGTGCATAGAATGCTTTCTATGTGCATAGAATTTATTCTATGTATAGAATGGTCACATAGAATTAATGGACACATGGCGCCCTATAGTAGTCGCCTATACGCTCCGGTGTCGTGTGACTATAATCTACAATTACCCTTAGTTGGTTAGGGAATCTAGGAGATGCGTGTGATTAAGCGAGAGAGCATATCTTTGGGAGGCGGTCCGACCGGTTGTTAAAAGGTGAGTTAGATTATTTTATCAGAGGTCTTATTTTGAAAGAATTCGAAATTCGGTTTCGGAAATTACATTACATTACATTACATTACATTACATTACATTACATTACATGATTATTGCTTTAGGTCCAGCGAACTCTTCCGAGCCAAATCAGGACCGGACAACCCCCGATCCGCATTAAAAGATCTGCTGAAACAAACCTAATGGTAAAATTGAAGGCTCTCCACCAGCCAGTCACTTTACAATAAAGACATCCCACGCAGGGGACGCTGAGGCTATACTCTAATTTATCGAACCCCCGTTTACAAAAACAAAATAGAATACAAACATCATTATAAATTATCAACAAAACACATACATATAAAATGCCTACATTGCTAAATAATAACATCATAGGAAGCCCTAGTGACCACCTGGCAGAAAGCGTCCAATATTCCCAAGCTGATCCAACAGACCTCACACACAAATAAGGAGTCTTGTCCCGGAAGAGTTTTCAAGAAAAAAGGTAGGTGACTGGTCTAGCGAAGAAGAAGATAGTATAGCAGATTAATAGAACAGAGCAGGAATGAGAAAGAACAAATGAGAAAGACAGCAACAGTGGGAATTTAAAGCACTAAATTTCCAAAATATATATATATATATATATATATATATATATATATATATATATATATATATATATATATATATATATATATATATATATATATATATATATATATATATATATATATATATATATATATATATATATATATATATGTCGCGATACAAGCGCCTACTCTACGCGTCCTCGATATTCTGCTATAGGCCAGACAATGCGTCATAGACAGTACGTCATAGACAGTGACGATAATAATATTGTTTTCGGAATGACGCAGTATGCGACATTGTTTTTATTTAGTGTAGTTCAATTTTAGATTATTGTTACCATAGACAATTTGTGTACTATCCTTTCGATTGGCTGGATGTGGGAAATATCGTTAAGAAAAACCATTCGAGCGACCATCTTGGAGGGCAAGGAACATATGTTTACGCCAGACCACTATTTCGGATGACTGAGGTCATAAAGTTGGTTCAAAAAGCTCGTCTCACCCTAAACAACACGTGTCGTAGACACCACAAACGAATCCTGAGCTGGTAAGTTACGATTCGATGTGTGAAGCTGGGGAATGGGTAGTCTTGTGCTTGTGTCCATTGCGCCATGCGAATCATTCATCGTCCTTCATCAAGGTGATTCGTTATTATTCTTCAATGTATGCAAATTGTATGATAATAGTTATTTTAACATGTTGTTCTCGTTTCATATAAATTCTTCAGCGCGTGAAGTTTATATGGTGATAGTTAATTTAACATGTTTAGCTTAGTTCATAAAGAATGTTGGTGCATTCTTAAACATTGGAACAGTGTGGATGAACAGCGAGGAAAGAACATTATTATGTTTTGAGAATAAGATACAATAACCCGTGAATATGCAGGGTTCTTATTCAAACAACGTCAACGGCGTTCCTCGCTGGTCATTCAACAGGATACAGATTGTGTATTTAGTCCCTGTTAATTTGTCTGTGCGCAGGGAAAGGATTTTTGTTTTTGCTTCCTTCTTCATAATATTTTCGACTGTCGGATTCCTGATACGATCGTTTTAACCTACTTCCATCCTCAACGCTTATTCTTCTGATGACATGGAGCTCGTCATATCCCTGACGTCCATGTGAAGCCAGCTGGACGATAATCCTTTTGGTCAAACGTGAGGACAGAATTAAGTTAAACAAAAGAGACAATTCTTCTTCTCCATCAGGGAATCCACGTCAGATAAGTGACAATTTTAATCAACAGTGAAATTCTTTAGAACCATGATTTCACGGGTTCTCGTATCACCTCATATGAAATAAATATCATCAACCATCAACCAGTGGTATTCTTTTTTAGTTGTAAAAAAGCAAACAGGACGAATGAATAGCCAGTAATTTCTTTTATTCTTTATTTTCTATTTCTCAACATTATTTTCTTGTTTCTTATCGATTTTTAGGCATAATACAAAGAGGAAATTGATTCTATTTATATAAAATTCTTTCAACTGTTCATTCATCTTTTAACATCTATATATATATTAATATAAATTATATATATAACGCGACAATGGGGGCTCGTCTCGTGATAGTTGGAGTCACATTCACTTTTTAAGTCGTGTTACCACTGGTGGTGATGATATTTACTACATTGTACATGTAAATTATCATTGTATCATTCATTTGTTCAACGCGGGAGGTTGGAGGGAGCCGCTCTTACAAATGGGCGGACTTATGGACTACCCTACCAACCAATGTAACATCAGCTTCCCACGTCGATCATAAGTTACCAGTTATATTTACAGATATAATTAGGTTGCATATTTATAACCTTATGCAAACGACTCCCAGTACGTGTTGTCAATCAAATGTTCAGCAGTAATTTCGGGTATTACATGCTGTAAAAGAATAGGCAGAACGGTGGTCTATTTTATTATCTCAGTCTTAACCGATTGAGTGTTTGAAGCTAATATTGGAATCCTATAGTATTTGTTGTTATAGTGAATCCGGAGACACGAGGACCTGTGTCAATATTAGAAGGAGAGAGATAACAAGTTATAATTTAGTATAAAGACTAAATAACTTGTTGACCTACTAGTCACCTTTGAAGGTAAGGTAAATGTTCTATGTTCAACGGAC
Organism: Oncomelania hupensis; assembly: GCA_036898135.1. NCBI lineage: Eukaryota > Metazoa > Mollusca > Gastropoda > Littorinimorpha > Pomatiopsidae > Oncomelania > Oncomelania hupensis. Next base: position 54,201 of record JBAHVR010000144.1, read on the forward strand.
CGAACAGTAGACAGACAGTAGCGTCGCGCTTAATAGATCAGTGATAAACGGAATAATCACATAGGATCATTAAGTCAGTTTTGTAGCCTAACATTTCTGTTCGCCGAAGTAAGAGCGACATAGAAAATTAGAAGAATACTCGTAGTGAGAGAGTATTAGCAGAAGGGTCTGGTAAACTCATCCGCCACAAAGGAACGGACCGCGAGTTATACTAGAGTGTATTTTTAAATTTATAAATATACACACAGTAAATCCCTGAGACACAGGTGTATCATCCAGGGTGGATTGTATCTGTGTGGCAATCAAATAAGGCCACGTACAGTTGATCTTATTAGGCGAATCAAGGTAAAGGTAGCAGGATAACTTTTGTGAATTTGATAAGTTTAGCTACTGGATTCGAGCCTAGACAGTGACACGTTATCACAATTCTAATTACATTACAAGAATGAATTAGAATCTTTGAGTTCGAAGTAGAACTGGTGTTAACAAGAGGGTGCCATTGCCGGATACACAAAACTCTTCTTTTCAAGTTCTTGGTTTTATGCTGTTAATACGCGAATAGCAAATAACAGAATTTGCAGTAAAAGCGTATAGTTATAACGAATCCATTGGGGTTGTTCGAAGATATTTCAAAGAGTTGCCATTTTGTATTTTTTATTTCCTCCTCGGGAAAATAACGTCATTGACGTGACGTAATCGGCGTGACGAAATCGGAACTTTTCGAACGCTAATTTATTCTTTCCTGTCGTATTACATTTTTGGAATTCGTAAATGACGACTCGTGCTCAAGCGAAAGCAATGGAAGCCAACGATCCTTTCCTAAAGTTTAAGGCCGAAGGAGAAGCGTTGGGGTTGTCGGGTCCAGATCTTGTCAATTACGTCAAGGAAGAGAAAACGCGTTTAGCTCAAGCTGAAGCTGAAGAAAGAAAGCATCAAGCTGAAGCTGAAGAAAGAAAGCGACAAGCTGAAGCTGAAGCTGAAGAAAGAAAGCATCAAGCTGAAGCTGAAGAAAGAAAGCATCAAGCTGAAGCTGAAGAAAGGAAGCGTCAAGCTGAAATCGATGAAAGGAAACATAAAGCAACATTGGAATATGAATTAGAACTCGAACGAATACGTCACGTGAACAGTGACAACACCAACGACAATGCTGCCGATCCGTCGGATTCTCGTTCATCGCAGTTTTATCAGGAAAAACTGAAGATAAAACTACCTTTTCTGGAAGACAAAGATGATCTGGAAGATTATCTACGCACATTTGAGAGAACGGCTAAGATTCAAGAATGGCCAATTAATCAATGGGCTCCTCGCCTAGGCACCTTGCTAAAAGGGAAAGCGAGGGAGGTCTACTCTATGTTGAGTGATGCTGATGCCGGTGATTACGGAACATTACGGCGATCATTATTGTTCCGATTCCAGCTGACGGCAGAAGAATATCGGAAAAAATTTCGAGATGCCAGAAGACAGCAAGGAGAATCAACACAAGAGTACGCTACCAAGTTAGATCTCTGGTTATCCAGATGGCAGGAACTTGCAGGGAAAGACAACACATATGACGATCTGCGTGATTTGATACTGCAAGAAAAGTTTCTTAGTGGGATACCGTTTGATCAAGCACGTTTTGTCAGAGAAAAGGAACCGGAGACGATGGGCGATGCAATAAGATTTGCTTTAACCTACGAATCAGCAAAGCAAGCCACTATGTCTGATCATGAAAGACCCAGGAATAGATTCGGAGATAGACTCAAGCATAGTAGAAGGAAAGAAGATGAGGAAGGAGATAAAAAGAAGGTGGAGGTAACGCAGAAGCAGCTCCACAACGTCAGGACAAGGAGGCCTGAAGTAACCTGCTATACTTGTAACCAGCAAGGTCATGTGGCGAGACAATGCCCAAAAGGAGGGAAAGAAAACAAAGCAGCCGCCGCAATAGCTGGAAGTATGAGGCAGGAGGATGTACAGAGTCACGGCAAGCTCTGTTCATTATGTACGGCGATACCGTTCTCGCCGGAGTGCCAAGTAGAAGTAGAAGGAAAGCAAGCGACGGCATTGCGCGACACTGGAGCGTCGATCACCATCGTCGATTCCAGTCTCGTACCCGAGCGATGTTTGTCAGGAGAGACCATTGAGATAGTGATGGCCTCGTCGCCTGCAAAGTTAACACTACCAATTGCGACGGTACACATGAACACACCATTCTTTGAAGGGAAGACCGTTGTGGCCGTTATGAAGCAACCGGTAGAGCAAGTTCTTGTAGGGAACTACCGTAAGTCTGAGGATGGGAACCTGACGCCTGTTCCAGTTTACGCAATTCGAGAAGTATGCGCAGCAATGCAAACTAGAGCTTCTGTGGGGAAAACAGATAAAACATTGAAAACATCCAATTCTCTGCTCGGGGATGTCACTCCAGTGGAGTTGGGACAAGCTCAGAAGGAGGATCCAACCCTGGAGAAAGCAAGGAAGCTAGCTGACAATGAGACCAAGCATGGGAAAGGAGGGCGCAAATCAACTTCTAAAACTACCTACAGCTGGAGAAAGGGAATTTTGTACCGTACTTTTCTCCAAAACGGTAAAGAGACCAAACAAATTGTTGTCCCAAAGAAATATCGCAACGAAGTGTTAAGATTGGCCCATGACACGCCGATGTCAGGACACCTGGGTGTAACCAAAACCAGGAAGAGAATCTGGAACGATTTCGTATGGCCCGGAATCTGCGGAGACATCAGACGCTATTGCGCGTCATGTGACATATGCCAAAGGACGTCACCGAAGGGTCAAGTTCGGAAACTGCCGTTGGGCAAGATGCCAATAATCCACACACCTTTTGATCGTGTGGCGGTGGATATCATCGGACCTATCTTACCAGCGTCCGACAGGGGGCACCGCTATATAATCACCATGGTGGACTATGCTACACGCTACGTCGAAGCCAAGCCATTAAAATCCATCAAAGCCGAAGATGTGGCCGAATCATTGTGGGAAATGTGGACTCGCTTAGGTATTCCGAGAGAGATTCTGACAGACAACGGATCTCAATTTGTAGGATCCCTAGCTGACGAAGTGAACAGGCTATTGAGTGTGAAAGGCCTGAGGACCACACCAAGACACGCACAATGCAACGGGTTGGTGGAACGTTTCAATGGTACCATCAAAAGTATGCTGAAACATCTTTGTCAAGAACAACCAAAAGAATGGGACAGGTTTATTCCTGCACTTCTATTTGCTATCAGAGAAGTACCGCAAGAATCACTACAATTCTCTCCCTTTGAGCTTCTTTATGGACGAACTGTACGAGGACCGTTACAGATTCTGAAAGAGCTCTGGACACAGGAAGAACAGACGGAAGAAACCAGGACCACATTTCAGTATGTGATCGACCTCCGGAACAGAATTGAAGAAACCTGTAAAATCGCCAGAGAAAATCTTGGAAAAGCAAGCGCTAAACACGCGAAACATTTCAACATGAAAGCAAAAGCACGAAAATTCAACGTTGGAGATAAAGTTCTCATGCTTGTTTCTGATAAAGCCAACAAACTGCAGATGCTATGGAAAGGTCCATATGTTGTCACTGACCGCATCAATGAATGTGACTACAAGATTGCAGTAGGAGACAATGAGAAAATCTACCATGCTAATGCACTGAAACTGTACGTTGGAAGAGAAAAACAAGTGGAAACTCATATCGTCGCCGTTGTGATGATCGACGAACATGAACAGAAAGATACTACTGAGACAAAAGATAGCATACCCGTGATTCAGATGGAAAATGCCAAAGGACCGACAGATATTCATTCATTGGACAAACCGACGGAAAAGCAAGACACAATGAGCAATTTCATTGATGACGTCATGGTAGCAACTGAGACGTGGGAGGAGCACGTGCAAGTCCTCAAAGCAACGTTGGATAGATTACATGAGTGCAATCTGACAGCAAAACCTTCCAAATGTTATTTTGGATTTGAGAGCCTGTCATTTCTAGGACACATAGTTGGTCAAGGTACAATTCAACCAGAAGAGGACAAGGTTGAAAAGATCAGAAACGCGCAACCACCGAAGACGAAGAAAGACTTGCGCGCTTTCTTGGGTCTAGCAGGGTATTATCGGAAGTTCGTGCCGAACTTCGCTACGCTCGCACTGCCGCTGACTGAAAAGACGAAAAAAGGGCATCCTGAACGAGTTCAGTGGGACGACAAATGCGAAGAAGCATTCACGTCACTCAAGCGAGAGTTGTGCAAGAAGCCAGTCATCTGTCTCCCTGATCCAGAGAAACAGTACGTCCTGAGGACGGACGCATCAGACAGAGGCATTGGCGCTATCCTGATGCAAGACCATGGTGATGGTTTACAACCAATCGCGTACGCCAGCAAGAAGCTGAGTGAAACTGAAGGCCGGTATGCCACGATCGAGAAGGAATGCATGGCAATAGTATGGGGAATACGGAAGTTTGAACAATACCTGTTTGGAACAAAGTTTGTTATCGAAACAGATCACCAGCCTCTACAATATCTGCAAAAAGCAAGGACAGAAAACGGACGGCTGATGAGATGGGCCATACAACTCCAACAGTATAACTTCTCTGTACGTGTCATTCCAGGCAAAGACAATATCGGGGCAGATTATCTCAGCCGCTCGATGTAAGTGTAAGGAAAAATTGCATTCTTGATTTTTCACTTAAGCGGGGGGATATTGTCGCGATACAAGCGCCTACTCTACGCGTCCTCGATATTCTGCTATAGGCCAGACAATGCGTCATAGACAGTACGTCATAGACAGTGACGATAATAATATTGTTTTCGGAATGACGCAGTATGCGACATTGTTTTTATTTAGTGTAGTTCAATTTTAGATTATTGTTACCATAGACAATTTGTGTACTATCCTTTCGATTGGCTGGATGTGGGAAATATCGTTAAGAAAAACCATTCGAGCGACCATCTTGGAGGGCAAGGAACATATGTTTACGCCAGACCACTATTTCGGATGACTGAGGTCATAAAGTTGGTTCAAAAAGCTCGTCTCACCCTAAACAACACGTGTCGTAGACACCACAAACGAATCCTGAGCTGGTAAGTTACGATTCGATGTGTGAAGCTGGGGAATGGGTAGTCTTGTGCTTGTGTCCATTGCGCCATGCGAATCATTCATCGTCCTTCATCAAGGTGATTCGTTATTATTCTTCAATGTATGCAAATTGTATGATAATAGTTAATTTAACATGTTGTTCTCGTTTCATATAAATTCTTCAGCGCGTGAAGTTTATATGGTGATAGTTAATTTAACATGTTTAGCTTAGTTCATAAAGAATGTTGGTGCATTCTTAAACATTGGAACAGTGTGGATGAACAGCGAGGAAAGAACATTATTATGTTTTGAGAATAAGATACAATAACCCGTGAATATGCAGGGTTCTTATTCAAACAACGTCAACGGCGTTCCTCGCTGGTCATTCAACAGGATACAGATTGTGTATTTAGTCCCTGTTAATTTGTCTGTGCGCAGGGAAAGGATTTTTGTTTTTGCTTCCTTCTTCATAATATTTTCGACTGTCGGATTCCTGATACGATCGTTTTAACCTACTTCCATCCTCAACGCTTATTCTTCTGATGACATGGAGCTCGTCATATCCCTGACGTCCATGTGAAGCCAGCTGGACGATAATCCTTTTGGTCAAACGTGAGGACAGAATTAAGTTAAACAAAAGAGACAATTCTTCTTCTCCATCAGGGAATCCACGTCAGATAAGTGACAATTTTAATCAACAGTGAAATTCTTTAGAACCATGATTTCACGGGTTCTCGTATCACCTCATATGAAATAAATATCATCAACCATCAACCAGTGGTATTCTTTTTTAGTTGTAAAAAAGCAAACAGGACGAATGAATAGCCAGTAATTTCTTTTATTCTTTATTTTCTATTTCTCAACATTATTTTCTTGTTTCTTATCGATTTTTAGGCATAATACAAAGAGGAAATTGATTCTATTTATATAAAATTCTTTCAACTGTTCATTCATCTTTTAACATCTATATATATATTAATATAAATTATATATATAACGCGACAATATATATATATATATATATATATATATATATATATATATATATATATATATATATATATATATATATATATATATATATATATATATATATATATATATATATATATATTTCGCAGTTTGCTAATTTAATTTTATAATATTTACAGGTTTATTGGGGCTTGTAATGGCCGGTCGGGGTCGTATCTCAAAGTGAGTGATAAGTTTTTGTATGTATACCTGTGTGTGTAGTCTTTGGGGTGTATAGTGCAGAACAGGCCTAGTGTAGTAACTGATGGTTGGTGGTAGTTTGTTAGCGTAGGGTAGTACAGCATGAATGAACTGAATGCCGTATATTGTGTGCCTGGGTTATTTTGAAATGAATTTGTATTTTAGGGTCTGAATAAAATGGTTACTTTGTTTATTAATTATTTTATTAAATTTGTACGCAAAGGGTTCAAAATCATAATATAAATTTCTTATAATTGTTTGAGATGCTAAACCTTCATTTTCAAAACTCTGAATATTTTGGAAAATTAAAATAAAAGTTGTAGTTTTGATTCCCTCAGTGACTGACTGGTGTCAAGTTTTTATGTTTGTGTTGTGATGGTTAATATTTCTATTGCTCAGATTGCCTGTATTCTGGAATCTTATTAATTTATACTAAATTTAGCGCACCTGCCCAAGGCAGTCTGTGACATTCTTATTCTTCTTCTTCTTCTTCTTCTTCTCCTCCTCCTCCTTTCCTCTCCGCTCGAGAAGAGTGGTGCAAGTGAAAATAATAATTATACAAAACGTGGCAAAATGGATTCCGGGTGTGGGGCATGGGGAATGAATCATCAAATACTGTTCTGTGGTCAACTCCGGTCAGCTGTGTATATATTGATTTGTTTTTACATTTAATCCATTGATAACATACGCAATTTCACAAATAGATGGATCATACAAGTGTTTTTTTAATTGCTAATATTTGTATCTTTTTCTTCATGTATGTATGTTTGAGACAAAACAGTTCTAGTGCTTCATTAGAGTGAGACAGGCCCGATAACACTTGTTTGCATGGAGCGAAGTGACGCGTCGACTGCAGAGCAATAGTCTCCCTTGCCTAGAGGTAGAACGGCCACTTCTTGTTTGGTCTTCACATTTTCTTCTGGTCTCCAATGATTGATTCATTAGTGTTTAATGGTCCTTCACCTTCTTGACAGTCTCTTGGGGAATAGGAAGCAGCAAGACAACAACATCACGATCCACACGCTGATTGGTTCCGTATTTTAAATTCATTTGCTGAAAGCTTCGCTCATCGATACACCATTTTATTTATTGACCTTCAAATCACAATTTAGTCAACTGATCAGGTTTGTATGATGTGAAGAGAAATAACTCCGTCTTTTTCCTGTGTCAGAGAGTCTTGGCAGTAGTCGCTTCCCTTGACAATCAGATCCAGTATACGTTTCTACCTCATTATCTTATTTATTATGTACATTTTTGTTGCTGTTGTTGTTATCGTAAACAAACAGAACACATAACAGCTAAAATTTAATTTTATTGATTTGAAAAGGTATGTTGGTGTCTGGAAATACATTTAAATGGCTCGTCATATTTTTAAAAAAAAATCTTTTAAAGTTATATATCATGGACAAACTGACAGCAGGATAATAGTTGTTAGATTTAAAAAAAAAAATGCAATTATATCTGACTTTATTTTTAAATTTTTTTATTGACAGGATGTGTCACAAACCAAGCACAAAATCTGCAACTGTTTCTTTCTTCCACTTAATGACTTTTAGTATACAAGTATTTGAACTCACGGCCAATCATTGTGTGACAGTTCTTTGGTTGGTCGGTCGGTATTTCACTTTTCTATTTAAAACACTTTTGTTCCTTTTTTTTCCTTTTTCCTTTTTCTTGTTGTTGTTGCTGCATTTTTTTAAAGGACTTGATCAATTTTTATTATTTTCAACAGGGAAATACTGAAACTATTGCACAGCTTATAATACCATATATGTATTTGCACATTCTCTACGGCCAAGGTCGTTGAGTTTTATTATTTTTCAAGCAACATTGGCGCTGTGTCTCAAACTGACACAACCGATTTTGATACATTTTAGCTTGCATATATTTCCAATAGTGGCCAATCGTTCCCTTTTTTCATTTGTTTTTCATTGTTGTTTCTTTACAAATACAATGAGGTGCTACGGAAGACTTCTGGGCATTTCCTATATCCGGCACATCACCAACGACAAAGTCCGACAGAACATCACACAAGCCATTGGACAACACGATGGCATGCTTGCTCACAGTGGTGAAGAAACGGAAACTCCGATGGAATGGCCGTGTCACCAGATCATCAGGCCTTGCAAAGACCATCCTGCAAGGCACGGTGCAAGGAGGCAGAAGAAGAGGGAGACCGAAAAAGAGGTGGGAGGACAACGTTCGAGAATGGACTGGCTTGACACCGAGCGAAGCCATGAGGGCTGCTGAGGACAGAGAAAGATGGAGTACGCTGGTTAAACGATCATCTGTTGTGCCCCAGCGACCTCCGAGTTACGGGATAGGACAGAATAGGATAGGATAGTCTTCTTTACGATAAAACCTGAAACAGAACGACCCATACACACAACAATTACTTACTTTTGAAACTGCTGGTTTCCAGGTACGTGCAAGAGTGACAGGAAATACATTTGAACATCTTGGTATCTTGTTGGAGTTGATTTCATCCGATGCAAGCACACTCTAAAATTTCTTCGGAACCTGGCACGCGATATCATGCATCCGACCTCTTGGTAAGAGGGCAAGGTAAATCTTACTAGTACTCCCACTTGTCGCTACCTGCGCTGGCTGTTCCATGATCGGGAGAGAGAGGGGGGGAGGAGGGAGGGGGGACCTTTCCTATCATTTTCTCAGTCCTCGGCGGATAACATCTGATAGGGATTGTTATATCCAAAATTCTGTCCCTATAATCCCCAGTGCCATTTCTTTGAGCCAGACACTTACTACTTGTGGCCTACACAAACTTGTTGTTTCCCTTGGTCCATTCTCCTTTGTCACGTGTGTGGGGTCTTGTGACTAGTTACAGTGCCCAACTGCGCGAGCTTGAGCGACCCTCTGTTAGAGAAGCCTTGCTGTTGAATGATCAGTGCTGGACGCTGTCGGTCTGACACCAGGTGGGTGGAACTTTTCTGGTGTGCTGTTTTATTTATTTATTTATTTATTTATTCATTTATTTAATTTATTTTATTTAGTCTATTGTTTTATTTAATTGCTTTTTATTTCATTTTTTTTAAATGATGATGATGATGATAATGATGATGATGATGATGATGATGATGATGATGATGATGATAATGATGATGATGATGATGATGATGATGATGATGATGATGATGATGATGATGATGATGATGATGATTGTATTTATTACTTTTCTGTTTATTTATTTCCTTTTTTTTGTTTTAAAGATGATGGTAATTTTTTTTAAATTTCTGTCTGTATTAATTATTGTATACTGTTTTTTTTTTTAAATGAGGTAGGTGGCAGGTGAAGGTGTGGGAGGGGGGGGGCGGGGTAAATTGTTGTAGAACTAGTTGTAGTCGGCCGTTTTCATAAGTGAACAAAAAAAAAAGTTTCTAATATTTCTGCCATAGTGCAACAGTGGTAAAAAAAACGGAAACTCCGATGGTATGGCCACGTCACCAGATCATCAGGCCTTGCAAAGACTATTCTGCAAGGCACAGTGCAAGGAGGTAAAAGAAGAGGGAGACCGAAAAAGAGGTGGGAGGACAACATTCGAGAATGGACTGGTTTGACACTGAGCGAAGCCATCAGGGCTGCTGAGGACAGAGAAAGATGGAGTATGCTGGTGAAACGATCATCTGTGGTGCCCCTACGACCTCAGGGTTACGGGACAGGATAGGATAGGATAGGATAGGATATTTCTGCGCACTATATATTATACAATGACCGTGGATGTATTGAAGAAAAAAACAACAATTACTTCATAAATAATAATAACAATACTGGATGCTGCATACGCGCTTTTCCCCAAATCGCCAATCAGGCTGAAAGCGCGGCGATCTGTACCAACATACACGCTCACATGTTTCATCCACTCACACAAACACACATGCCCACACCGACATCGACACAAACACAAACACACACACACACACACACACACACATCTATCACTGAAACGTATGGTGTAAAGACGGGGAGATCGCTAAAAGAAGACGGAATTGACACTAAATTTTTATATTGAATGCGTCCAATACCATTATTGAAAGGAGGTAGAAAAAAACTGAGTACCGAGACAACACCCTTAGTGACCTCAATAGTTTCGTACCTAAGTCACATACGTTCGCCTTTTTGAGGGAATCGAACCCGCGACCTTCGGCATAGGAAACTGGCGACTAATCCACTGCGCCACGAGGCAGGACGGTCCTAAAGAATTTATAAAAGCGGAAAAGCGACCAAACTTTTATCATAAGAAGGGAGTGCGCGTGTATGCTGGGAAATCATACTTTTTTGTGTGTACATATTTACACAGTATTATTATATTTCACAAATGATAGATCTACCCTATTTAAGCAGAAAATAAAATCAGTGAATAAATTTTCACGGATAACAAAACAAATTTAAAAATAGTTATAAAAGTCTTCTTTTTTTTTCTTCTTTCTCCAACGTAACACTTTAAAGGAAACAATACTTTTTTTTCAGAATTGGAAATCGTCGAAGCTTTGATCGTAGATCGAAAGGAACTGTTAAAATCAACCATAATCATTATCAGCTGCAAAATGCGGAAGACAGCCCTTGGTGTCGTCTATTTTCTCTGTGCGTTTGTCGGAGTTGCCCAAGGTAAGTGCGAGAAGAAAAAAAAAGTTAGACTTAAAATGTTTGTAAGCTGTATTACACACACACACACACACACACACACACCCACCCACACACACACACACACACACACACACACACCTACACACACATTTTGCAAATTTATTTAGGTTCTCTGTTCCACATTATAAATACAATGAGACATCGCCAGATTTAGAGAAAATAATGAAAACAACCAAAATCAAGGCGTTCTGTTGAAACACGGGCAAGGTTATTTGATACAGGCAACACTTCCTCACTCCTCACCGTTCCCATTCAGCATGAAACATTACGTAATATAAACATGTAGACAAAAAATGTCTACTACTTTTTCTTTTCTTTTTTGTTTTTGGTGAATACAGATGTCTTAACTTGACTAACCAACTGGATAAATGTGTGGGAACAAGTAACATTATGTGGCGGAATGGGAAGCGACTGTTAACGCTTGGTGAGAGATTGTCTACCTTCCATTTGTTGGTTAGCCAATTCTTGAGTGGCTCCTGCTGTGCAGACTACTTTGGTGTGGCCATTGGCTTATGCAGGACAAGGCGACATGACATAATTATGTTCTCTCCTTCCCTTCCCTCCCTCTTCCTTTACCCCCACTGACCATATTCGTCTTCTGCTTTTGGTAGTGAGCAGAACCACCCGGTACACATTGGTCGAACGCTGCCAGAAGCGTGTTTTACTAGTCGCCTCAACAGGCGATAAAGCATGCTCTCATGCTTCATAGCACTGCTTCCTACACGCTTCAAGCGCTATAGTGACGGAAAAAGCGCAATTTCACTGTAAATATATACAGAATGTTGCTCTACAACATTCCGCTGTTTCCGTCTCAAAAACCCAATTGCCTTGTTGGATTCTTAAATTGCATGAAACCAAGTGAGGACACTCTCCGGCGTCAACAAACGGTTCAAAAACATTGTCAAATGGTTCGTAAAAGACAGTTGACCTAGGAACTAATACAGTTTGACCTAATTCGTCCCCTAGAGGAGACGAAACTTACATTTTTTCTATTTTCATGAGTTTACTGCAGTGAAATTGCGCTTTTTTTTGTGACTATAGAGCTTGAAGCGTATAGAAAGCAGTGCTCTGAAGCATGGGAGCATGCTTTATCGCCTGTTGAGGCGACTAATAACGCATGCTTCTGGTAGCGTTCGACCAATGTGTATCGGGTGGCAGAACTACATAGTCGGCAGGCATTTTATGCAGGGTATTGGCAGTGACCTGCAGAGAGTGTCGTGGCACTAATAGCCGGCCATCCGGTTTACTATCAACACGCTCCCCCGCCTTGCAATGCAACCATTTGTATGTCTCTCTTACAAAGGGGTAAATGAAAATAACAGTTCGGGTTGGGGCGTGTTCTCAAGGTGGTGGCTGAGAGACCGGAGTCAAATGCTCCGCTCGGCTACAATTATAACAAAAATATATAAATACATATGTTATTTAATTTTAATTACAATTTTAATTACATACCATTGTTGGAACCCTCAAAACACACACACACACACACACACATACACACACACACACGCACACACAATCGCAAAAGAACAAAATTATTAAAAATGTCACAAGTCGTGTTGACGAGACAGTGATAACTTAAACTAGACCAACTGGGCGGTCGCCAAAGGGAATAAAGAGAGGGAGTGTAAGAGAGAAAGAGAAAGACAGCGACAGAGAGAGAGAGAGAGAGAGAGAGAGAGAGAGAGAGAGAGAGAGAGAGAGAGAGAGAGAGAGAGAGAGAGAGAGAGAGAGAGAGATACGCTGGCTACGGTCCAGTAAAATCATTATTACAAAGGCCAGCAACCCCCCTCCTGAGTTTGCCAGCTTTCAATGGAAATTACGGGAGTTATCTGTATGCAAAACTACGGGGACTTTTTTAGGCGCAGCTGATTGCTGGTTCGGTCAACCTCCAAGGCAATCCGATCCGTAGATCAACTTCTCAAGCACGCAGGGCGGGTAATTTTATACAGAATCGAATAAACCAATTTCCAAGTACATGCACAGCATTAACCCTTTGACATCTTTTTTGTGACGACTTAGTTCTTCAATTGAAAGTATGACGATGTATGCCTATGACGAGTGAGAGTTAGCTGTTTTAACTTTCTTAAGTTTAGTAAGTCCATTAAGTCCATTTAGCTGGACTCAAACTAACTAAATAATTAATAAAACATAAACAGGAACGACGTTCCTTTTTCTTTGTTGTCAAAGATGCATATTCGTGTAGAACATTAAATTACTTCTCAGAAATGTGTAAGGTTTACCATGGATCGGTTCGTTTGCTAGATTAGAGTCCCCGGAAATTTTGCGCATATAGTGGACATTACTATGGTTGTACCCAGTTAATTCTAATGCTATTCAAGCGAGAAGGTTTTGTAAATAATTTTACTCCATCGCCAGCCTTATCTGCCTGGCAAATGGCTGAAACATCATGGTAAATGTTGTATGTCAACAGTTCTCTGCTGTACTCCATTCCCCATATCCTAATGGTTAAAACGCAATGCAATCGAAAATGGTGAAGTTTAATTTACCTTGACCTTTGAAAAAGTACAAATACGAATGAAATCACATGCTAAGCAGTAGATAAAGTATCCACAAAGTACACATGATGAATTTCGGTTCAGTTATTATTGAGATACAGCAAAAAGTGTTTTAAACAAAAAAGTTGAATTGGGAACGATGGGCAGACCGATTGATTAATGGCCCGACCGACTGTCTAATGGACCGATTGACTAATGGACCGACCGATTGACTAATGGACCGATTGACTAATGGACTGACCGATTGCCTAATGGACCGACTGACTAATGGACCAATTGACTAATGGACAGACCTATTGACTAATGGACCGATTGACTAATGGACCGATTGACTAATGGACCGATTGACTAATGGACCGACCGATTGCCTAATGGACCAACTGACTAATGGAACGATTGACTAATGGACAGACCTACTGACTAATGGATCGATTGACTAATGGACCGATTGACTAATGGACAGACCGATTGACTAGTGGCCAGACCGATTGACTAATGGACGGACCGATTGACTAATGGACCGATTGACTAATTGACCGATTGACTAATGGACCGATTGACTAATGGACAGACATATTGACTAATGGACCGATTGACTAATTGACCGATTGACTAATGGACAGACCGATTGACTAATGGACCGATTGACTAATGGGCCGATTGACTAATGGACCGATTGACTAATGGACAGACCTATTGACTAATGGATCGATTGACTAATGGACCGATTGACTAATGGACAGACCGATTGACTAATGGACAGACCGATTGACTAATGGACCGATTGACTATTGGACAGACCGATTGACTAATGGACCGATTGACTAATGGACCGATTGATTAATAAACCGATTGACTAATGGACAGACCGATTGACTAATGGACCGATTGACTAATGGACAGACCGATTGACTAATGGACAGACCGATTGACTAATGGACAGACCGATTGACTAATGGATCGATTGACTAATTGACCGATTGACTAATGGACAGACCGACTGACTAATGGACACATCGATTGACTAATGGACAGACCGATTGACTAATGGACCGACAACCAGACTGCCACTAAAGGAAGGTTCGTGGTTTAGAGTACCTGTTAACTCAAACTCAACAAAATTACTTCAGCCGTTTTTGAGATATTGAGCAAAAGATATTGAGCAACAACAATATACCTATTAATTATTAGCAATGGCTTCATATCGCCCTGCTTTGAGTTCGATTGAAAAAAAAAGCGTGAAAACATACTGTGTTTTTTATTTTTATTTTAAAGATCTCTGACCTCCTACTGTTTGTTCTCTGACACTCTGCAGTGCAAATAACGAAAACTGATATCATCAATATTTTATTGTCAGCAGTGATCAATTCTTGGAGTGTTTCTCACAAATATATTATTATGATTACACTGTTTGTTCCAGCCAGCGGTCAGCTTGGCCAGTTGTTAAACAACTTTAGCGACAGCGCCAAATTTTTGTATTTTCTTTTACCGGCGCCATTTCTCCGAACATTTTGAAATAAGAGAGGGCAACTTGTAAAATACAATTTTAGAACACGAAGCATTTGATTACGAAAACACTTCCTTTACTGAAACATATCAATTCAGTTCAGCTTTGTGTTTTAAATGTAGGGTAGCCTATATTTATTGATTACAATGAGGTTCTCTCTGCCTCTGTCTCTGTCTCTGTCTCTCTGTCTCTGTCTCTCTCTCTCTGTCTCTCTCTCTCTCTCTCTCTCTCTCTCTCTCTCTCTCCACTTTAAGATGAAATTAGAGATCATCAGTTGAATTCTGCCGTAAGGATTACAACACAATTTATTTGATGCAAATGCAGCACTCTATATTTATGTAGCCGTGCTGGCTACGAGTATTTCTGACCATACGATATGTAGGCCTAACTTTGTTCTCTGTTATGTTTAAACTAACTGTATGAAATAACTTGATATACATTTTTCAGATCCTTTAAAGCATATAACCATTAGACGCAGCGTTAAATTCTCTATTAGAATATATAAACTTTATTTGTGATTTATGTAGCAATTTTGAATTAGAGCGCGATGTTTAGGATAGCGCGATGCATATCATGTTGATAAAGACACCGCGCTGTTGTACTTCTCAGCTGCCGCTGAGGCTGATTATTTTGGCCGGTTGTAACGGACCTTCCCGCTTGCCTACAAAACATAAGATTATAAATTGTGTATGATGCTAGTGTAGCAAAGATTCTCCACTGTAACACCTTAGTGTGATATTTTCCGATGTCTTAGTTCATTCTCTAATAGTATATACTGAAATAAAATATTAGTTTTATAGGGACATACCCATTGAAAGGGAAACAGTGAAAAGCTGTCAGAAGGCTATAAAGGTAACTGTAAGTTGTTGTGTTAGATGTTTTCTAGTTTAGTTCGCCATAGTCGGAACACAAGATAGTAACCATGCCATATTGTATATCATTGAAAAGAGGAGACGTTGTTCTTTCTTTGTCATTACTATTATTATTTATAATAGTATTAAATTAAAGAGTTATTATGAGTTTAGAGTCGTGACATTCTTAGGAGCAGAAGCCAACCCCCTCTTAAATTGCGTATTATTTTTATTTTGAAGCAGATAGGTCCGACATTGTTATAACAGAAGAAAGGTTGTATTTTTGCGTTTCCGTCAATATATAATTTGTATAGTATTCGTTTGCGTTTCTAGCCTTATGCGTTAAAGTAAGTTTAGTTACTAACACAAACTTAGCCAGCAAGCCAAGATTTGGGGGCGGGTGGGGGAATGCGTAAGCTGCACGGTCGCTACGGCTGACGGTCCGCAATAAAAACAAAACACAAAACTCGGCAGGGGGAGAGCACCGGGCACCACGCAGTAGATAAGGGTCGTGCCACTCGCAATGCCTTTGCTCTTAGTAGCCTATGATGTCTTCTAAATAAAACATTTCAACGGTCATCACGGACTGGCGTTGGGGAAGAGAGAGAGAGAATGTGTGAGCCTTCACCATAGCCTCCAATCCATCACATAACACACCATCGTCTCTCCAAAACACAACACCACCAACACCACTACAAATTTTGGCGCTGCGAGCAGGATTCCTGAAAGATGACAAAACCTAGGAAGGCATCTAAGAAGGCGAGGCAGCTAAGAAACCAGGACAGGGAGCCAGAAAGCGAGAGCGAGGAGACTGCCCTCATCCAGGAAGGAGGGGCCCACAGAGGCGACACCACACCTCATCGCCCATCCAGTCAAAAGGGGACACCAGAGGCGGCTCAAGCTGACATATCTTCCACCCACGCACCCTCTTCGAACATGCAGAAGCTGTGGATGATGCCACCCCCCAAACTTCCAACCTTCACGGGGGATGGCGATGACGTCGAAGATTTCACCCAAGAGGCGCGACGGATCCTGGGCCACTGTCAGCTGGATGGGGGTACAGCTATGGAGTGGCTGCTACAATCTCTCCGCGGCTGTGCCCGACAGGAAATCATCCAGCGGGCAGACGTGAAGACGGCAGAGGAGGCCCTGGGTGTCCTGGAGGAGACGTTTGCCGACCAGAGGGGAGTCACCAGTCTTCTCAGCAGATTTCACAGCCGGCAGCAAGGCGCAGGTGAGACCGTGCTACAATATGGCCATCATCTTCAACAGCTGGCCCAGCGGTCGAACGCCAGAAAAGACGGCAGCATCCCGGACGAAATGCTGCGAGATAAGTTCGTTGAGGGGCTCCAATCACAAGCCCTTCGACGGGAGCTCCGCCGCATCATTAGGGGAGAGGATGTCTCCTACCTGCAGGCCAGAGCGGAAGCCCAGCGCTGGCTGAAGGAGGAGGACCGTGACGGCGAAGGCGTGACAACCCAACAGCAGACGGCAACGCTGGTGCCCGACCCCCAAGGAATGGCGGCTCTACAGAGTCAAATAGCGGAGCTGAAGGAGCAGCTGCAGCGGCTAAAGCAACGCCCACAGTCGGCTCCCCAACGTGACACCAGAACCGCCATCTGCTGGTTTTGCGGCCGAAGGGGGCACCTCCAGAGGAGCTGTCCTCAAAGACAACCCCACGGCCAACCACCACGAGGACAGCCAGCAGCACGAGGGCAGCAGGGAAACTGCTAGCCCCCGTTGTCCAAACTCAGGCAACGGGGGGCAAGGGCAGTGAAAGGCTGATTGGCGAATGCCCCACGACAACCGCACGCCTCAATGGCCGAGCTGTGCAAGCTCTCCTCGACACGGGCAGCGAGGTAACGACTGTGACGGAGACCTGGGTCACCGAGAATCTTGGTGACGTTTCTCTTCAGTCATCCCACCTCAAGCTGCGGGCAGTCAACGGCGCAGAGGTACCCTACTCCGGTATCCTGGTCGCCGAGCTGCAGTTGGACGGGACCACGTTTTCAAGTGTTCCCATCCTGGTCGTCAGGGAGCCCACGGAACCGGTCATGAGGGAACGCAAGAAACGCCTGCCGCTGTTGGTTGGAATGAACGTCCTGGGAGAGTGGATGACAGCCAGACCGACCAGCTTACCTCAAGGCCTGTTTGCGTCCATCCAAGAAGTGCGACATGACAACACCTTCGTCCAAGGCATCGCCAAGACAGCTACCCAGACAGTGGTTCCACCTTTCGCCATGGCCACTGTGCGAGTGACCTCAACGCAGCGGCCTACGCGACAGCTACTGGCGTCACCTTTAACACAACCCCTGCCTGGAGGTCTGCTGATCGTCCCGACCCTCGTCAACGGTGACGTTTCACGGCGATATGTGAGAGTGGCCAATCTCTCAGAGGTGGACGTCATCCTTCCAGCCCGGACTCCACTGGCGTCACTACAGGCAGTAGACGATGTCCAAGGAAAGGACGAGGTGGCATTCACCGCCACAGTAAATGAACTGGTGGTCACCATCGGAGCACCAGCGGAACAGATCCCCAAGAACACCATTTCCTGCCCCACTTTCGATGGCACAACCAGACAGCGGGAACTTCTTCAACAAGTCCTGGACAAGAACAGAGAAGCCTTTGTCCAAAACGAGTTGGATTTGGGCTACACGGACATCGTCCAACATCAACTGCGGACGAGAGACGAAGTGCCCGTCGCCCAACCCTACAGGCGCATCCCACCTCACCAGCTGAAGGAAATCCAAGACCACATCAAAGGCCTTCTGGAGAAAAACATCATTGTCGAGAGCCACAGTCCATACGCGGCACCAATCGTCGTTGTGCGAAAGAAAGATGGGACCGTTCGGCTCTGCGTCGACTATCGCCGCCTAAACGCCAAGACGGTGGGTGATGCGTATCCGCTGCCTCGCATCCAGGAGTCCTTTGACGCGCTGGTTGGGGCCCAATATTTCTCCACCTTGGACCTGGCCAGTGGGTACCACCAAATCGCCATGGACCCCCGAGATCAACATAAAACGGCCTTCGTCACTCCTATGGGCCTCTATGAGTACACCAGGATGCCCATGGGTCTCATCTCGGCCCCCGCCACTTTCCAACGGCTCATGCAGACGACGATGTCCGACTTCATTTTCAGTTTTCTGCTCGTCTACCTAGACGACCTGCTCGTGTACTCAAAGACTTTCGATGAACACCTCCAGCACCTTGATCGGCTTCTACAACGTATCGTCAACACCGGCCTAAAGCTGCGAGTTGAGAAGTGCCAGTTCTTCAGACGAGAGGTCACTTACCTGGGGCACACGATCTCCGCCGATGGCGTCAGCTGCGAAGCGGGGAAGGTCGAAGTCGTCCAGCAGTGGCCCGTACCCAGAACAACGACCGAGCTGCGCAGTTTCCTCGGTTTCGCCAGCTACTACAGGCGTTTCATCAAGGGATTTGCCCGTATTGCTGGTCCACTACACGACATAGCAGCGGAAGGAACGAAGCTCCGACGGAAGAAGACAGCCGACATCACTCACCTGTGGACGTCTAAACATCAAGAGGCGTTCAGCGCGATGAAGACGGCTCTTACCTCGGCGCCAGTCCTCGGTTATGCCGATTTCACCCAGCCGTTCCTTTTGGAGACTGATGCCAGCCATGACGGTCTCAGCGCCATACTGTCCCAAGAACAAGACGGCCAGCGAACGGGTTCTCGCCTACGCCAGCAGAAGACTGCGACCGACTGAGAAGAACCAAGCAGCGTACAGCAGCATGAAGCTCGAGTTTCTCGCTATGAAGTGGGCCATCACCGAGAAGTTCCGAGATTATCTCATCGGGGCAACCTTCACCATCCTCACCGACAACAACCCTCTGGTCCACTTCAGAACAGCCAAACTTGGAGCCATCGAGCAGCGGTGGGCGTCACAGCTGTCGCAGTTCAACTTTGACGTCAAGTATCGGCCCGGTGTCACCAACCCGGCTGATGCGCTGTCTCGCCTGCCACTTCACGCAACGTCGACTCCGGTGCCTGCAGAAGTGGCACATGCTTGCGAGGTGTCAGCGACCTGTCAGCAGCAGCATGTACAGAGTAATGATCTCCAACGCCTTCCTGAACTGAATCATCTTGCGTCCGGCGACACGGCTGACCCAGATTTCATCATCCCGCAAAGGTCACCCGAGAATCTCCGTCAGAAGCAGCTCGAGGACCCTGGAATCCAGCCGGTGTTGGCAGCCTGGCCCAACAAGCCTCCACCTGGGGACAGCCGTCCACTGCGACTGCTACTCAAGCAACATCCACGACTGACCTGCAAAGATGGTGTGCTGTATCGTCAGGTGACAGATCCAATCCAGGGCAGATGGGACCAACTGGTGCTACCAAGTTCATTGCGGCCAGATGTCCTTGCAGCAATCCACAACAAGATGGGACATCAGGGTTTCGAGCGCACCATGACACTCCTGCGACCAAGAGTCTACTGGCCTGACATGCACAGCGATGTCAAGCAGTATGTGGCCAACTGCAACACCTGCATCATCAGTCGACGTCCTGTACCACTCAAGACCACGTCGACTCCTGTCCTGGCCAGCCGCCCTCTGCAGATATTGGCCATCGACTTTACCAGACTGGAGCCTGCAACCGACGGCCGAGAGAACGTTCTCATCCTTACGGACGTTTTCTCCAAGTTCACACAGGCTGTTCCAACTCGAAACCAGGAAGCACAGACGGTGGCCAAAGTTCTAGTCAGCGACTGGTTCCAGAAATACGGCGTGCCAGAAAGAATCCACAGCGACCAGGGTCGAGATTTCGAGTCCAAATTGGTCAAGGAGTTGTGTGCATCCTATGGCATCAGCAAGTCGCACACCACTCCTTACCATCCTGAAGGAAATGGACAGTGCGAGCGTTTCAACCGTACGCTCCATGACCTGCTGCGCACCCTCCCTGCGGACCAGAAACGACGATGGCCCCAGCACATTGCAGAAGTCGTCCAAGCCTACAACAACACTCCACACGCGTCCACAGGCTTCTCCCCGCACTTTCTGCTCTTCGGGCAGGAACCGCGACTGCCTGTGGATGACTTGCTTGGACGACAAGAACCTGCAGCAACTGGAGCCGTGGACTGGGTCCAACAGCATCGGCAGCGACTCCTTGATGCTCACAGACGGGCGTACCAACAACTGGTGAGAGCCGCCGAGACCAGGACTAAACTCGCCGACCAAAGAGCAGCTGACCATCCCTTGGCCGTCGGAGACTACGTCTACACCAGAAACAGAGTGATGGGTCGGAACAAAATCCAGGACTTCTGGCGACCTGAGCTGCATCGCGTCACCGCCCGCCGGGATCCCCGCCTGCACGTCTACACCATCCAGCCAGTAGCAGGTGGGCCAGAGCGGGTGGTGAACAGAAGAGATCTCCAACCCGTGGGTCAACACTTCGATCTGCTCATCCCACCTCCTGACCCACTCGAGACCATGCCTTCCAGCGAGAGCGACGAAGGAGAGCCTGAGACCTGGATGGGGAGTTTTCCTGACTCTCTCCCTCCTACCATGGTCACCATCAACCACAACGGGCCAGCCTCTGCATGGGAGCCAGCGCCTTTGGTGCAGGCACCCCCAGCGCAGATGGCCGCCCCAGGAAGAACTCCGATTGATCTTCGGCGTTCTGCACGACTGGCACAACGGACAAACTAGTAAAGGTAGGCCACATTTGATTTAAATGTGTAGGCCAAGATACAATTTTATAGTTTGCACCTAGAGACAGTTAGATATATATTTAGGATTAGAAATGAAGATTTTATTGTGCCAGTGTATATATTTAGGTTTAGGAAATGAAGTTTTCATTGTGACAGTATCAAGAACAGTATAAAATATCTAGGCTGTGCAGATATATTTGAGTAAAAGACATAGAAGAACCAAACGTTTTCACAAATTTTGTGCAAAGACAGAGAAGACATTTGACTTGTGTTTTAGATGTGCGAATTAATAAATTAGTGTTTGTTGTGTAACTTAGTAATGTCTTCGTTGTGCCACGTCGTTGCGATAGTATCAATAGCAGTTGGACAAATAGATTTTAAAGAGATATTTGAGGAAGAGATATATAAAACTGAATAAACTTGGTGCCAATACTGAAAAGAAAACATTTAGTTTAGAATAGTTATTGATGTGTGGTTTAATATTGTTTTTAATAAATTAATTTTTGCTTCGATTAAATTCTTTAATTAGACAATTTAGTTTGTATAGATTTAATAAAAGAATTTCTAATTGTTTTAGTTTACATATATACCTTCGTGAAGTCACGTATGAGTGTCACAAAGGTCGTTTTAAATTGTAATCAATTGATCTTGCGTTAAACCATGTTTTATTGGTAGCAAAATAAATTGACTGTTTGTATAAATTATATTTTGCATAAGATTTTGTTACATGCTGGTGCGTTTTTGGAAACGTTTATGTAATATATGTTAATGTATGTCTTGTTTTAATTTTAATGCACTATGTATATATGCTTTGTTTATAGATATTCAATGTAATGTATAATAATTATGCTGTAGATAATTATGTCAACGTGTCATGCCTTGTTTTGATAATTAAATGAATAATGTTTTTGATGTGTTTCATTCCCATTCTTTCTGTAATTCTGAATGTTGCTCTTACATGCCATTTTCTTTTAATCTCATTCTCGTTTCAATTCTCCTCATCTTAATTCATCCCTCTAGTCGATGTTTATTAGGATATTGCTGCACGGATATTTCATATATAGGCTTATTATGAGAGTGAAAGTTTTAAACAAAATGTTTAATGTCACCTATGTGACTGATTATGAATAGTAAGCGTGTTGAATAGTGTGTTTAAATGACATGTGATATTGTTTGGCTATGTTGTACCATGGACTTTGTTGTATGATGTTGGTTCACTGTTAAATACATAACTAACTATCTAGCAAAGGCAATGCCGGGTCCGCGATATAACTTTATTTTCGTTTTGGTCGGATTCGTACTTAAATGTGCGTTTCAAAGAAATTGTTTTCTCGTTTTCAGAATCGCTCTTTCTGTTGTTCGGTTCTTATGTACGACGCGATTAATGGTAAATCCATGTCCGTTTGTCTTAAGATACGATGGTTCTCTCAGCGCGGACGCTGAGTTTTGAAAGAGTCGGGGTGAAATGTAGCCGTGCTGGCTACGAGTATTTCTGACCATACGATATGTAGGCCTAACTTTGTTCTCTGTTATGTTTAAACTAACTGTATGAAATAACTTGATATACATTTTTCAGATCCTTTAAAGCATATAACCATTAGACGCAGCGTTAAATTCTCTATTAGAATATATAAACTTTATTTGTGATTTATGTAGCAATTTTGAATTAGAGCGCGATGTTTAGGATAGCGCGATGCATATCATGTTGATAAAGACACCGCGCTGTTGTACGCTCAGCAGCAGCTGAAGCTGTTCTGGAATTTCGCCGGCTATAACGGACCTTCCCGCTCGCCTACAAAACATGATAAGATTATAAATTGTGTATGATGCTAGTGTAGCAAAGATTCTCCACTGTAACACCTTAGTGTGATATTTTCCGATGTCTTAGTTTATTCTCTATTAATTTATAGTAGATACTTAAATAAAATATTAGTTTTATAGGGACCTACACATTGAAAGGGAAACAGTGAGAAGCTGTCAGAAGGCTATAAAGGTAACTGTAAGTTGTTGTGTTAGATGTTTTCTAGTTTAGTTCGCTATAGTCGGAACACAAAATAGTAACCATGCCATATTGTATATCATTGAAAAGAGGAGACGTTGTTCTTTCTTTGTCATTACTATTATTATTTATAATTGTATTAAATTGAAGAGTTATTATGAGTTTAGAGTCATGACATTCTTAGGAGCAGCAGCCAACTCCCTCTTAAATTGCGTATTATTTTTATTTTGAAGCAGATAGGTCCGACATTGTTATAACAGAAGAAAGGTTGTATTTTTGCGTTTCCGTCAATATATAATTTGCATAGTATTCGTTTGCGTTTCTAGCCTTATGCGTCAAAGTAAGTTTAGTTACTAACTGTTACGTTGAAACGTGAACGAAAGTATGTCGGAAGCGCGCACGATAGATCTAATCGTTTCGTTTTGCAAAGTATTCAATAATGGTGTTTATTTACCTTTGATTTGAGTTTGCATTGTTATTAGGAGAGGCTTTGTATAACGTTGATAATTTGCGTTAGTCGATATTATTTGAGAATCTTCTGGATCTGCGTGTTTACTCTTGATAGAAATTTCCGGATGGACATCGAAGGTCGTGAATGTTCCCGGAAGTAGAGAAAATGTGAATGACGTAAGTCAGTGATGACGATCTTTAGTTCGATTGGTGGCAGTGCGTCATTTCTACCACGTACCAAATCGTTCCAGAAAAGAGAGAGGTTATTTAATCGTGAGCCGAGTCGCTGTTGGGATAGTGAAGTTGTTGCTAGTGATTTGGAAAGTTGCTGTGAAAGTTGTTGAGTTGAATTGAGAATTGTATGCAGTTGTTGATGTGTGCTGAATAAAAGTGGAAAACTTCATACGTCGACTTTGTGACTTGTACGCTGTTTGGACGGGCTGTGTGAATAAACGAATCTGAGTTACACAACTATCAGGAATTCAAGCATCGGGGCTGAATCAGATACTGATAGAAAACACCATCATCAAACAGAGTGTAACACTAACACAAACTTAGCCAGTGAGCCTATATTTTGGGGCGGGTGGGAAATGCTTAAGCAGCCCGGCCGCTGCGGCTGACGGTCCGTTATAAAAGCAAAACACAAACATCGGCATGGGGAGAGCACCGGGCACCACGCAGTAGATAAGGGTCGTGCCACTCGAGCAATGCCTTTGCTCTTAGTAGCCTATGATGTCTTCTAAATTAAACATTTTTTCAACGGTCATCAACGAACTGGCGTTGGGGAGAGAGAGAGAGAGAATGTGTGAATGAAATTCTTCACCACCACCCCCATCACATCATCATCTTCTCTCCAACACCACCAACACCACTACACAAGTGTACTGATATCAAAGAAAATATAAACCAAAGAGGGAGAAAACAATAATGTAACAAGTCGGGAAGTTGTGACCAGTGTAGGGTAAGGGAGTGAGTGTGAGGTGTTGGTAGGGTGGGTGTTGATGTAGAGGGTGGCAGCGTAGAGAGGTTGGGAGGGGAGAAGGAGGGAGCACACTCTCCAAATAAAAAACAACAACAAGGAAATGAAATGACGTTATTGATGTGAATTACAAAAGAGCGGTCCGCTTAAGATCAAGACATGAACAGGAAATTACTTTCTTAAATTTTGACAGTCGTTGATCGAAGAAGAAGAAAAAGCAGTAAAGAAAGAAAAGGGATTAAAAAAAGCAAGAAAGAAATAAGAGGAAAAACAAGGAAAAAGAAGCAGCGTAAGAAAAAACAAACAACAGCAACAAGGAAGAAGATGAAGAAGATAAGGAAGGAGGAGAAAGATGAGGAAGATAAAAAGAGAAAAAAAGAAAATTGTCACGATGGCGAAATAATAGATGAACAGAAGGAAGAGTAAAAAAGAGCGTATGAAGAAAATGAAGTTAGTGCTGTTAAAACAACTTATTTTGGCCTAAAATTGGCGCGTTTGTCACATTTCACATTTGTCACATCTCAGTGCGCACAGGGCAGAAAGACAGGATTTTTCAATGTCAAAGTCGTGCACATCTAGCGCACACTTTGATAAGCTAAGGCGGGCGCACGCCAACGCTCGCTGGCTTTCGGATTGGAAACGGTACGCACGCCGCGGGCGTGCGCGTGCGTTGGCGAGCGGTGGCTGAAGGTAGTATGCCGCGTGCTTCATGATATCGGAGCACAGCACTGCAGCAATCGTCTTCACACGGTTTCTGTTTACAATCATTCCTTCTTTTGCCGCCATTTTGAAAACGCTCACCACGCGCAAACCGTTTCATAAGGCAAAGTGTGCAGTGCGTGCGCTCACGGCAGGCGTTTTGTTCTAGGCAACAGGCCCCAGGTGAAGTTTGTGAGGATGGCGTGGACGGTCATTGTGAAATCCAAGGTTGTTGAAACAGGACTGCAGCACCAAAAGTAACGAAACAAAGTGAACTTTTTAAGCGAGTCTGGTTGATGTAATTCTAACGTAAGCTCATCATCGTCATCATGCCCCTGCCGTCGTCGTCATCGTTGTTGATTGCGGTGGCGGTCCAATGTGTTTTACGAGACAGTTAAATCTTCAAATTAATAATTGTCATTCTAACTTAAGATCATCATCATCATCATCATCATCATCATCATCATCATCATCATCATCATCATCAACAACAACAACTACTACAACAAAAATAACAGCATCGTCGTCGTCGTCTTCGTCGACCGACTTCTCTACTGTATCAGCTAAACCTGGCACGTGGTTCACGTTATTCAAACGGAAACTAAAATCGCAACAGCGGATGATGGTCACACAGCGGATGATGGTCACACAGCGGATGATGGTCACACAGCGGATGATGGTCACACAGCGGATAATGGTCACACAGCGGATGATGGTCACACAGCGGATGATGGTCACACAGCGGATGATGGTCACACAGCGGATGATGGTCACACAGCGGATAATGGTCACACAGCGGATGATGGTCACACAGCGGATGATGGTCACACAGCGGATAATGGTCACACAGCGGATGATGGTCACACAGCGGATGATGGTCACACAGCGGATGATGGTCACACAGCGATGATGGTCACACAGTGGATGATGGTCACACAGCGGATGATGGTCACACAGCGGATGATGGTCACACAGCGGATGATGGTCACACAGCGGATGATGGTCACACAGCGGATGATGGTCACACAGCGGATGATGGTCACACAGTGGATGATGGTCACACAGCGGATGATGGTCACACAGTGGATGATGGTCACACAGCGGATGATGGTCACACAGCGGATGATGGTCACACAGCGGATGATGGTCACACAGCGGATGATGGTCACACAGCGGATGATGGTCACACAGCGGATGATGGTCACACAGCGGATGATGGTCACACAGCGGATGATGGTCACACAGCGGATGATGGTCACACAGCGGATGATGGTCACACAGCGGATGATGGTCACACAGTGGATGATGGTCACACAGTGGATGATGGTCACACAGCGGATGATGGTCACACAGCGGATGATGGTCACACGCAGCACGTCCAGTGAGGCTAGAGTTGACAACATCCATATTTGGTTGGATTGGTGACTCACTTTTCCGGATCTCGCAATCTAAGGTCGATCATCTGACTTTCAACACTTACATCGAAGAAACATCTCCTATCCTATCCTATCCTATCCCAACCCGTAACTCAGAGGGTAAATAAAATGTGATATCCTGTGTGTTCGGGCACTGAATAGAATAGACCCGGCGTGTCGTAGGAGGCGATACCCACCGCCGTAGCTCAAGTGGTAGAGTGTTCGCCTGGCACCCCGATGACCCAGGTTCGAATCCCGTGGTGGGCGATATAAAATGTGGCCATTTTTACTGTCCATTTTAGCAGTATGATTGCTCTGGTGGTTCAGTGCTGATTCAGGTCCCTACCCCTCTTTCCCTGGGATGGTTATCCCCGTCTGCCATATCGCCAATGGTGGGTGTAGACGTTAAGATAAAATAAGATAAGATAAGATAAGATAAGACAACTTTATTATCTTTTACAAGAAATTACATTGTGGTGTACAATTACAATCAACAAGGAATAAACATCACAATAATAATAACAACAATCATAATAACAATGAGGATAAAAATGCACAGTCACATATGAATATAATTACACTTATGCATGCTAACATTAAACGACAGCAAATTTTAAATGAAATTATTTTGGGCAAACAAACACTCACACACACACACGCACACACACACACACACATGTCATTTATTAAGTAATGAGACAGCCTTTGGAATAAAACTGTTTTTCGTTCTGAGAGTTCTGACCCTTGGTGTTTGGTAGCGCCGTCCAGAAGGCAGGAGCTGGAAGTGGTGCGCAAGCACATGAGTGCTATCCAGCACAAAGCAACTGGCTTTCCGCACAACACGTCTTTCATACAACACCTGCAGACTCTCTTGTTTCACTCCCACAACCCTCCCACAGACTTTCACCAGACGTTAAACCTCAATGTTCATTCGTTCATTCAGGAGGCGATTAACAAGGGTGATGTCAGCACGGCATCACTGGGCGGAAGTCTGCTACAGAGAAGTCACTGGCCAGTGTGAGGAGGAACCTCACGGTACTATAGCTTCAACAACCCCTGTTTGGGGCCAAGGCGAGCCACACTGTAATGATGGATTTGGACTGTGGTCAACAGCCTGGAGAGGATTGGGGTCCGCCAGGTCCTTCTTGCACCCTTCCCCCTCCCCTTCTCTCACCTTAAAAAACCCCAAACCAATTAGACACGCAATAAATGAAAAGAACCGCTCACTCCATACCAGGCTGTAGCCTGGGTTATCAAGGACCGCGCCTTCCCTGGGTCACCAGGACAGAGGTGATAAGTGGGTTACTGATGGACAACTTAGCAAGGTCCGCACAAGAGACAACATCGACATAGGAACCAGGAACGTCAGGACTCTAACTGCGGAGGGAAAATTAAAAGAGCTGGCACACGAGCTGGCCCACTATCGATGGAACATTTTAGTTATTAGCGAACTGCACTGGAAAGGCCTAGGTAAAACAACGACCGACCAAGGCCACATAAGCTTGCTACACTTTATCATTAGGCGGAAGAAAAGGTCATGGAAAATGTATTGCCGCTGTCTTCACGACGGTGATACTGATCTTTCTTTGTGATAGGATGTTTTGTACAGCCAAGTGTATCCAGAATATGTCATTACAAACAACAATAACTGCTTTCGGAATCACGATCATTCTTTTGTTAACTAGGATTATATTCATATAGGCTAACAAAGTTAGGTCTGTGCTTCAAATGTTGTCAGGAATGGAAAATGATACTCCAGGTGGCCTTTTTCCGAGCCATTAACCTGCGACTTCATATCGGGAAGTGTCATTATAAATATGTATGAAAAGTATTATGGACATTTGAAAATATCTACCGATGGGTCTGTTTTTGAAACAGGTGAAGCCGGATCAGCGTTTGTAATACCGGATTTTAATATATCAGAATCCTATTATTTGGGTAAAGGATATTCCATTTTCACTGCTGAATTAATTGCGATATTAATGGCTCTTAATAAAATTTCAAATCTAGCTTTGAGTACATTTAGTATAGTTATTTGTGTAGATTCTATGTCTGCTTTGCAGGCACTGAATTCAAATTGTCATGGTGAAAGAAAAGAAATTATTTTAGAAATTATAAATTTTATTAATAGTTTGATAACTAACGGTACTCAGGTGAACTTTTGCTGGATTCCATCACATTGTGGATTTCTTTATAACGATTGGGCTGATAATGCTGCTAAACTCGGTGCTTTAAATATTAACTCACAGGCAATAATGATACCATTATCGTCTAAAGAAATTCAAAATTCTATAGAAAATAAATTTGTGAAAGCGTTTAAATTCAATCTGAGTTATGATAAACCTTGTGGAATTACCAGATCAGTTTTAAGCATGGCACATAGAATAATACTAAATTCAATTAAAACAAAATATTGTAAAAATGTTAACTGCATATGTAATGAAAGTATATCTTTGAAGCATGTATTACTTGAATGTAGTTACATTCGTCTTTTTTTGCCCACGGATTTACAAACTATGAGTTTTATTGATAACATCAGTTTTGCTGTGAGCGTTAGATTGGCCAAAGCTTTAATTGATTCTCCAGTAGCTCGGTTCATTTGATTAGTTAATTTAATTTAATTTAATGTGGTGTGTGAGTGCGCATGTATGCGTGCATGTGTGAATGCGTGTGTGAATATGAATGTGCGTCTTCTCATTTTGATGAAGAAGACGTTAATAAAACAACCAACCAACATGTCATTATAAGAATTTCTATCGCTAGGCCGAAGTGTACACTTCACAGTACAAGCGTGTCGTCAGCGCCTAAAGCAGCTAGTGGGCGCCTCGGGACGCTTCCGTTAGATCCAGCATCGGCCAGCGCCTTGAGCAGCTCTTCCTGCTACAGCGCTATACAATAATAATAATAGTAAGAAGAAGAAGAAGAAGAAGAAGAAGAAGAAGAAGGAGCAAAAAAATGATGAAGAATGATGATGATGATGATGATGATGATGATGATGATGATGATGATGATGATGATGATGATGATGAAAAATATGAAGATTATGATGGGGGATGATGATGGAGGTAATACACATTGCTGCGATCCGTAGAAAGTATCGCCAAAACTCCCCCTAGCGGCAGGTGAAAGTATTCCCTTCATCCCTTCAAAGTATACTTTGGGCTCGCTGCTAGCCGCGGATGCGAACCGCAGTACTGTTTAAAAGTGACCGAAAGAGCGGAATATTGCTACAAGGGTTCGGGTAAGGGTTAGTTGTAGATCTACCCCTAGCCCTTGCCCCAACCCTTTTCTCTACAAAAATGCTCTTTTTCCGTCCCAAAAACCCATTTGCCTTCTTGGATTCTTAAATTGTATGAAACCTAGTGAGGACACTATCCGGCGTCAATAAACGGTTCAAAAAGATTCTCAAACGGTTCGTAAAAGACAGTTGACCTAGAAACAAATACAGCGTGACCTAATTCGTCGCCTATAGAGGAGACGAAACTTACTTTTCCGTTTCTAGTCTTTCAGCGACACTGTAACTGAGCAGGCCGCTAACCTCGCCAAAGTATCCCTTCAAGGGACAAGGGACATACTTTAACCTGCTGCGCAGCGTGTGCCTGGAGTATACTTTCTTTCGATCGTAGCTATGTGCAATGGGTGGATGATGATGATGATGATGATGATGATGAAGAAGAAGAAGAAGAAGACGAAGAAGAAGAAGAAGAAGAAGAAGAAGAAGAAGAAGAAGAAGAAGAAGAAGAAGAAAAAGAAGAAGAAGAAGAAGGAAGAACAAGAAGAAGAACAACAACAGCAAGAACAACAACAATAACAACAACAAACAAAAATGATAGTTCTCCAGCTATCGCTAGGGGACTGATACTAATAACTGATACAAGAAGGTTGGATGTTAGATGTTGTACAAACGCATGCACAGAACCACTTCACGTAATCCCTCACACCCCAATTACCCACCCACCATCACCACCCATCACTACACCTCCTTCCACACCCACTTCCTCTAAGCACACCAGTGCAAACTGTGTTTGAAACACTTCCTTCCATCGTGAGCAGACTAACCAGCACTCTCAATACTCAACATCAGGGGTGGTATTCATGACCGTTGGTTAAGGCTTAACCAATGTTGGTAAAATTAACGACGTTGGTTAAGCTGGAAATTTTAAATTCATGAGGCCTTAGCAGAGTTAACGACGGTTGCTAACCATGGTTATTTTAACGGAGGGGGGACCACCCGATAACCAATGGAACACTGGTTAAAAATGGCGGCCATCGTTTGGTGGCAACTTCGACAGAGACGAGCTCCGAGGAGAGAGAGAGTATTTCGCGACAGAAGTAATCCACTTGACAAATTTGATGATGTGGAACTGGTATCAAAATTTCGTTTTCGTCGGCATGATATCATCACGTTAACGAACGCGGTAGACAGACTGAAACTGTGTGATCGGCAAGGCGTTTTGTCACCACTTTTACATGTGTGTCTCACTCTTTGTTTTTATGCCTCTGGCACCTTTAATAATCTGTCATATTAATAAAACGGGTTAATATTATTATTATTAAAATATTGTTGTTGGATTTTGACTGGTGATGTGTAGGCTTATTGTGTATCTGTATAGTTTATACTCGTAGGGTAATGCAACCCTACGAAATAAAGACAACATTTCAAGTTCCAAACTACCCAGAAACGGCAGAAATTGACACCTCAGTCTAAAAACAAAATGTAGGCCTAACATTACAAACTACAAAGTGATCAAAAGTGATTTCTCTCCTTTCACCCCAACAAAAAGCTCGCTCTCCTTGCTCACTATGATATCCAGCATGCTGTCGGTAGGCTTGCTAATCACGCCACCATTGCCAGACTTTAATCGTGCGGCTGCACGATTCCGATGGTCTTTTTTAAGGTTATAAACTTCTCCCTCACGTCTTCGGCTGTTCGGTTCGCACCACCAACTGCAGTCACTCTTTCGGCGATTTTTTTCCAGCAGTCGTTTTTTAGGCGGTTCGTGACATCAGTTGATAAACTTGCCATCAGTATATGTTTAAATTCTATAACGTTCTCAAGGAGAACATTAGTTTCAGTGTACGAAAAAATTGCTTTTCTCTTTGCCATTGCCACAGCCATTTTTATAGGCCTATTTTGTTGACGAAAGAAGGAAAACAGCTGCTTGAATTATGCCCCCTTACGGATATTCCCGCACAGCCCAAAAATAGCCTTGGTTAAGTACCAATGGGTGGACACTCCCTCATGAATAGCGATCTGCTAAACGATGGTTAACGATACCATTGTTGGTTACAAAACCAATGTTGGTAACGTTAACCATCGCCTATAATTTAACGGGCCATGAATTCGACCCCAGGCGTTTTTCCACGTCACGCAGCTTTTTGTTTGTCGTTGCTTGTCACGTCAAACGTTGCGCCTTTGGCCCCCACAGATGATCGCTTATCCAGCGTACGCCATCTTTCTCTGTCCTCCGCAACTCTGATGGCTTCGCTCAGTGTCAAGCCAGTCCATTCTCGAATGTTGTCCTCCCACCATCTCTTTCTCTCTCCCTCTTCTTCTGCTTCCGTGCAGGATTGTCTTTGCAAGGCCTGATGCTCTGATGATGTGGCCATACCATCAGAGTTTCCGTTTCATCACCACTGTGAGCATGTCAATCAATCAATTTTTAATTTAATGTCTGTTTACACATTAAGGTGATATTAGACATTGAAAATG
Organism: Oncomelania hupensis; assembly: GCA_036898135.1. NCBI lineage: Eukaryota > Metazoa > Mollusca > Gastropoda > Littorinimorpha > Pomatiopsidae > Oncomelania > Oncomelania hupensis. The sequence continues at coordinate 86,931 of JBAHVR010000144.1, forward strand.
TAACTTTTAAAACACTTTAACTATTTCAAAAGTGAGCATGTCATTGTGTTGTCCAATGGCTTGTGTAATTGTATGTCGGACTTCGTCAAGGGTGATGTGCTGAGTATTAGAAATGTCCAGAAGTCTTCTGTAGCACCTCATCTCCACACTTTGTATTCTTCCTTGAAGATCTGCTGTGAAGGTCCATGTTTCATAGGTTGGAGAATGCTCTACCCCCTATGCTTACTCAACTCTGAGGTGAGGCGTTAGGCGGTGGTGCTGTTGCTCTGACAACGGATTTAGGGGGCCTTTTTCTTTCCTCATCTGATGGCGAATGATAGCGTGTGGTGGATGTAGTATTAATGTTTTGTTGTATGTATCATAGACTTCCCTTATTAGGCCTGTACAGTCAATGCATTGTTTTTAGAATTCTTCTTAGTAAAAATGTGGATATAACTTTGAAGGCGAGGGTATGATGTGAACATGTGATGTGAATATGTGGTGTGAATATGTGATGTGAACATGTGATGTGAACATGTCGTGTGAATATGTGATGTTAATATGTGATGTGAACATGTGATGTGAATCTCTTAATTGTTGCATGGTTTTTTGATTAATTGATTTTACAGACAAACAGTCAAGTTTATAATTTCTCTTGCAGAGATGAATAAAGATTTATTGTATTGTAATTGTATTGTATTGTATTGTATTATATTGTATTGTATTGTATTTTCATAAGGCTTTGTAAATTGCGAAGGTCAAAGTCACATTGTAGACAATGCAATTTTGTGTCTAAACACAACAGACAAACAAAGCATTGCCTGCAATGTTTGCTAACTTTGCCTTCAAAGAAAGATGTTCACCGCCAACAAAAATAACACTTTGGAAAATGTTTTTCGGCTAATGTGTGTGTGTCTAGAGAGACATTTGAACGGCTAGTCATTTTGTTTTGTGTGTTAAACCCTGACATGTTTGTGTGCCACCAGAGCGCAGTGGTGAGGGCAGACGCTAACACTGTTCAGATAGGTATCGTCCAGCCCTGCGCGCCACGTTTCTGAGACTCGCAGAGGTGTAATGTTGCCTCTCGCAAGTGGTCAACGCAAGGCTCTGCAAATCTCTGCTGCGCTGTGAATGAGTCAGTTTTGCCAACTTCGATGAACACTGTTAAAGTAGTAGTAGAAATAGTAGTAGTAGTTGTAGTAGTAGTAATAGTAGTAGTAGTAGTTTTATTATTATTATTATTAGTAGTAGTAGTAGTAGTAGGAGGAGTAGTAGTAGTAGTAGTAGTAGTAGTAGTAGAAGTTGTAGTAGTAAAATTGTCTGCTAAATAATGCATTATATAGATATACAAATCATTATTTAGATACATTTCTTTAAAAAAAAATTATTTAACACAATGTGCTAAATAATGCATTATATGGCTAAAACATTCCTTATTTAGCAACAAAGTCTTATTGACCTATATTATGATTTATTGACGTAAACAATGTATTTAGCAACAAAGTCTTATTGACCTATATTATGATTTATTGACGTAAACAATGTATTTAGCAACAAAGTCTTATTGACCTATATTATGATTTATTGACGTAAGCAATGTATTTAGCAACAAAGTCTTATTGACCTATTTTATGATTTATTGACGTAAACAATGTATTTAGCAACACAATCTTATTGACCTATATTATGATTTATTGACGTAAACAATGTATTTAGCAACAAAGTCTTATTGACCTATATTATGATTTATTGACGTAAACAATGTAATTAGCAACAAAGTCTTATTGACCTATATTATGATTTATTGACGTAAACAATGTATTTAGCAACAAAGTCTTATTGACCTATATTATGATTTATTGACGTAAGCAATGTATTTAGCAACAAAGTCTTATTGACCTATTTTATGATTTATTGACGTAAACAATGTATTTAGCAACACAATCTTATTGACCTATATTATGATTTATTGACGTAAACAATGTATTTAGCAACAAAGTCTTATTGGCCTATATTATGATTTATTGACGTAAACAATGTAATTAGCAACAAAGTCTTATTGACCTATATTATGATTTATTGACGTAAACAATGTATTGTGTTAGTAAATAATAAGTTATTCAGGGACAAAACATATTATTTATAACAATCTGACATTGTTTGTAAACAAATTATTATTTAGAAAATACGCTTTTATATTAAGATTGTTTAGGTGATAGTGGCAACAAGATCACAAATAAATATTTAACACAGGGAATTCCATCAGCTAATGCAAACAAATAGTGTGCTTAACAGAGTTTCAAGCCAGGCCCGTAACAGAAAAAGAGATTTATAAACTTGCTGTAAAGATGCCAAGTAAAACATGCATCATAGACCCCTTTCCAACCTCTATAACAAAACAGTATCTCGCCGATCTTGTACCCACGATCACTGCTATTGTAAATTGTTCTCTTTTAACAGGCACAGTTTCAAAGCAATTCAAAGAAGCCGTTGTAACTCCTGTACTGAAAAAGACTGGACTTGATAACAATGTCTTGAAAAACTACAGGCCTGTGTCCAATTTGTCTTTTATTTCAAAGGTACTTGAGAGAGTTGTCTTGGCACAACTTCAGGAACATTTGTCTGTCTATGGCTTGATTGAGATTAACCAGTCTGCCTACAGAAAGGGCCACAGCGTGGAGACAGCCGTGCTGAGTGTCTTGGATGGTCTGTTGGTAAATTCTGACAAGCGACTTTTTTCTCTTCTGGCGCTCCTCGACCTAAGCGCGGCTTTTGACACGATTGACCATTCGATACTTCTCAAAAGACTAGAAGTTACTTATGGCCTTCGGGGAGTGGTTCTTGGGTGGTTTTCTTCATATTTTAGTGAGCGCTTTCAGTCTGTTGTTGTTGATAGGATTTCATCTGCGCCTAGCCCTCTTGTGTTCGGAGTCCCTCAGGGATCAGTGTTGGGCCCAGTTTTGTTTACTTTATATCACAGCCGCTATCTGATGTTATTTCAAAACATGATTGTGATTTTCACAAATATGCTGATGACACAGAGTTGTCTAAAAGTGCACCACCTGAGAATTTTGTATTGTTCAGTCTGAAATTCAAGCATGTGTCTATGATATTTTAGCTTGGATGAACAGTAATAAGCTCATGCTCAACACTAACAAAACTGAGACAATGGCAGTCGGTACTTCCTCGCGCCTCAGACTGGTAGAGGGTGACTCCTGGACTTGATGGTAGCACCATTCAGCTCCAAAGCTCGGTGAAATATCTTGGAGTCAAAATTTACTAAACTTTGTCAATGCAAAATCAGATTGGAAGCATTTGCCGTGGTGCTTTCCTTGAATTGAGACGTACTGCTTGCTTCCATTCGGTCTTTTTTTATCCGAGACTGCGTGTGCGAAATTGGTTAACGCTTTTATCACATCACGTCTGGATTTTTGTAATTCGGTATTGCTGGGTCTACCAGCAGAACAGATAAATCGTCTCCAATGTGTACAAAACAGCGCGGCACGGCTCGTTTTGAAAAAGAGAAAGGGAGACCATATCACGCCGTTGCTTCAGAAACTTCACTGGCTGCCTGTAAAATTCCGCCTCCAGTATAAGATCTGTGTTTTTGCCTTCCGTTTCTTTGAAGGAACTCTCCCAGCGTATCTTTCCAACTCACTTGTAGCCTACCGGACAGCCCGCATTCTCCGATCTTCCGCAGAAAAGCTGTTGAAAGTTCCGCGTCGAAACCTGAAAACTGTTGGCGAGCGCGGTTTCAGTTTCATTGCTCCATCTCTCTGGAATGCACTTCCTGTCGGTCTGAGGAACTTGGAAGATATATTTATATATTTAAAGCCCAACTGAAAAAGGTACCTTTTTCGCTTAGCTTTTGATTAACTTACTCGCATCCCCCCTCCCCACCCCCCCTCTTTTATCTTATAGGGAGTCTTATGTGTAATATAAAAATATTTGTGTTTTGTTGTCTGTAGATGTACCTCCATACATACATGTAATCCTTTTGTACATCGTGAGTGAATGCGTGTGTATGCGCAATGAGTCTTTGTGAGTTTTGTGTGCTACATACATGTTATTCATTATTATTATTAAGACTTTACCTTGAACGGAGTTGTTACCTCTGCTTCCAGTTAAAGTTGGAATTTAAATAATTAAATTAAATCATCATCATGACTGGCAAACTGCAATAATAATAATAATAATAATAATAATAATAATAATAATAATAATAATAATAATAATAATAATAACAATAACAACAACAGCAACAACAACAACAACAACAACAACAATAATAATAATAATAATAATAATAATAATAATAATAATAATAATAATAATAATAATAATAGCCTAATTATTATTATTATTATTATTATTATTATTATTATAATGACGTCATAAAACGTTTTGACTCGTCTTTCAGTCGTTCGTAAATAGCGCTTTTCCTGCTCAAATTCTGCTCAAGGCGCTGGTCGATACAGGGTCTATCTCAAGGCGCTGGTCGATACAGGGTTTATCTCAAGCCGCTGGTCGATACAGGGTTTATCTCAAGCCGCTGGTCGATACAGGGTCTATCTCAAGGCGCTGGTCGATACAGGGTTTATCTCAAGCCGCTGGTCGATACAGGGTTTATCTCAAGCCGCTGGTCGATACAGGGTTTATCTCAAGCCGCTGGTCGATACAGGGTCTATCTCAAGGCGCTGGTCGATACAGGGTCTATCTCAAGGCGCTGGTCGATACAGGGTCTATCTCAAGCCGCTGGTCGATACAGGGTTTATCTCAAGCCGCTGGTCGATACAGGGTTTATCTCAAGCCGCTGGTCGATACAGGGTTTATCTCAAGCCGCTGGTCGATACAGGGTTTATCTCAAGCCGCTGGTCGATACAGGGTTTATCTCAAGCCGCTGGTCGATACAGGGTTTATCTCAAGCCGCTGGTCGATACAGGGTTTATCTCAAGCCGCTGGTCGATACAGGGTCTATCTCAAGGCGCTGGTCGATACAGGGTCTATCTCAAGGCGCTGGTCGATACAGGGTCTATCTCAAGCCGCTGGTCGATACAGGGTCTATCTCAAGGCGCTGGTCGATACAGGGTCTATCTCAAGCCGCTGGTCGATACAGGGTCTATCTCAAGCCGCTGGTCGATACAGGGTCTATCTCAAGGTGCTGGCCGATACAGGGTCTATCTCAAGCCGCTGGTCGATACAGGGTCTATCTCAAGGTGCTGGCCGATACAGGGTCTATCTCAAGCCGCTGGTCGATACAGGGTCTATCTCAAGCCGCTGGCCGATACAGGGTCTATCTCAAGCCGCCAGAGGCGCGGCGCCCACTTGCAACCTTTGGGTGCATAATCTGACGCGCAGACGATTGAGCGCAATCCTGGGAGACCGGGAATGGGGAGAAGGGACCTAGTGCGCGCTGAGTGTATTGTGTAGCCGGCACTCACGATCACCCGTCTAGGTCATGAGCGTCAGGATCTTTAAAGTTCATGCGATGGAATGCGTGTGTGAACAGACTAGACCTTGGCTTTTTTTTTCTTCTCCAGGCCGTCAATGGGGTTTGAACCACGGCCTGTTTAGACGGCAATGTTACAGCCTGACATTGGAGTACACTGCCTGTTTAGACAGCAATGTTACGCCTGACATTGGAGTACACTGCCTGTTTAGACGGCAATGCTACGGCGTGACATTGAAGTAGGCCTATACTGCCTGTACAGACTGCAATGTTACGGCCTGACATTGGAGCACACTGCCTGTTTAGACGGCAATGCTACGGCGTGACATTGGAGTACACTGCTTGTACAGAGCGCACGACTTGTGTGAGTGCGTCTTGAGCGATGTCGGTTCGAATCCTGACTTCAGCAAACTATTTTGTGATTGCTGGATATTACGGGCCAGCGCCTTGAGAAGCTCTCTGAGTTTGTAAGTGCGCTATATAAGAAAAATCTCTTTCTTTCTTTTTTACAGACTGAAATGTTACGGCCTGACATGAGAGTACACTGCCTGTACATACTGCAATGATACGGCCTGACATTGAAGTAGGCCTACACTGCCTGTACAGACTGCAATGATACGGCCTGACATTGAAGTAGGCCTACACTGCCCGTACAGACTGCAATGATACGGCCTGACATTGAAGTAGGCCTACACTGCCCGTACAGACTGCAATGATACGGCCTGACATTGAAGTAGGCCTACACTGCCCGTACAGACTGCAATGATACGGCCTGACATTAAAGTAGGCCTACACTGCCCGTACAGACTGCAATGATACGGCCTGACATTAAAGTAGGCCTACACTGCCTGTACAGCCTGCAATGATACGGCCTGACATTAAAGTAGGCCTACACTGCCTGTACAGACTGCAATGATACGTCCTGACATTAAAGTAGGCCTACACTGCCTGTACAGACTGCAATGATACGGCCTGACATTAAAGTAGGCCTACACTGCCTGTACAGACTGCAATGATACGGCCTGACATTAAAGTAGGCCTACACTGCCTGTACAGACTGCAATGATACGGCCTGACATTAAAGTAGGCCTACACTGCCTGTACAGACTGCAATGATACGGCCTGACATTGAATGATACTGCCTGACATTAAAGTAGGCCTACACTGCCTGTACAGACTACAATGTTACGGCCTGACATTAAAGTAGGCCTACACTGCCTGTACAGACTGCAATGATACGGCCTGACATGACAGTACACTGCCTGTACATACTGCAATGATACGGCCTGACATTAAAGTAGGCCTACACTGCCTGTACAGACTACAATGTTACGGCCTGACATTAAAGTAGGCCTACACTGCCTGTACAGATTACAATGTTACGGCCTGACATGAGATTACACTGCCTGTACAGACTGCAATGTTACGGCCTGACATGAGATTACACTGCCTGTACAGACTTCAATGTTACGGCCTGACATGAGATTACACTGCCTGTACAGACTAAAATGTTACGGCCTGACATGAGATTACACTGCCTGTACAGACTAAAATGTTACGGCCTGACATTAAAGTAGGCCTACACTGCCTGTACAGACTGCAATGTTACGGCCTGACATGAGATTACACTGCCTGTACAGACTGCAATGTTACGGCCTGACATTGGAGAAAACTGCCTACACCATTGTGCCAACCGCGCTTCTACAACAAAACACACGACACCACAACCCACCACAACAAAATACTCCGCATCACACCATAACTTTGTAAAGTAACTACAATACCTACTCACGCGTTGGTCTTTCAGACCCATGTAAAGTAACTACAAGGTTAGACCTTTAACGTATCTTCTCCTCCTCTTCCTCATCGTCGGTGTCGTAGCCGTCGTTGTCGTCCTCCTCCTCCTCATCATCATCAAGAAGACAAGGCAAGAAATTTACAGTTAGTAGCAAAAGAGCACTGGATATTAGTTAACTTGGATAACTGGCAAAAGCGATAACTGCATTATTTGGTGAGATTGACGTGAGGTTGGCTCATCATCCGCCCGCAGGAGTAACTGTGCGCTCGGTCTCACTCGGAAGAATGACGCTCCCGCCGCACACTTGATGGTCAGATCTACTGGTTTGCCGTCGATTGGAGAAACGCCTCTGTCGGTTGCCCGCCGCTGCGTTGTCCGTATTGCTCCGCTGTCCGCTACTTTTGTTTTGAGGACAGTTAGCCGCTCTGTGGTCTGTAGCATTGCAAGTGAAACAGCCTCTTGAATGCCCTTCCCTGGGAGGTGGCGTGGAGTCCGTGTGTCTCTGGCTCGTCTGACTCACCTGGATCAGGTTCTCATGGTTTCCAGTCTTCTGAAATTGTTTCGTCGCCTTGGATGGCCCCAGTGTCTTTTCATAAGCGATGAGATACCTTTCAACAGCCTCAGTCACATCTTTAAGCGTCTGCAGCTTTTGTAGTTCTAAGTGGGTCGCCAGGTCCTTGTGACAGGCATTGAGAAATTGTTCCTTCACGATCAGGTCATGGAGACTGTCGTAATTCTTCCTTTCGCCTGATAATTCCACCCACTTGTGTAAGTATGACGATAGGCGCTCCACAAACTGCTTTGGCGTCTCGTCTGACAAAGGCCGGCATTCACGGAAGCGTTTACGGTAGCCCTTCTCTGTAAAGTTGTAGCACTGCAATAGGGCCTCTTTCAGGACGTCGTAGTTTTTGTCATCATCGTTCGACAGTCTGGTGTAAACTTCGAGTGCTTGCCCCGTCAGAAGTGCACTGAGTATGATCGCCCAGTCTTGACGTTGCCATTACATTACGTTGACATTGCGCTTTCGGCAAACCGTTCGAACCTCTCCAGATAGCTGTCGATCTGGTCCTTTCCGTCGACGAATGCTGGCAATTTTGGAGCTTTGAAGTCGCTCATAACATGTGGCACATTCTGCTGTTGCTGGATGCGCGCCATTTCTAGCTGGAACTGACGCTCAGCTTCAAGACGCTTCAGCTCGAACTCTCTTTCTTCTCGGCGATGTGGCTCTTCTCTTTCTTGACGCTGCTCTTGAAGTTCTATTTCTTGTAGTCTCTCCTGAGACTTGACGTACTCCGTCAGCTGCTTGCCTTTTAGATTCAGTTCAATCCCTTTCTGCCAGAAGTCAGCCATCTTGATGCTTCTGGAAAGTTCTTGACTATGCTGCACCTTTCTAGACTGTTCTAGAATAGCACGCTTTCTGCAGTAGCGTTGATGCTTGCTACTAGTCGCTTTCGCTGACGCAGGCCCCGCTGTCCTCGTCGTATGCGACGCTGCACCACGTTGGTGTTGATGTATACGCTCCTTTGCTGAAGTAGACGCGACGTCCGCTCGTCGCTCTCTGTAAAACTGGCGATGTAGCTCCGAGACTGTCCCTCGACGTGTCTCTCTCTCTCTCTCTCTCTCTCTCTCTCTCACACACACACACACACACACACACACCCACCCACACCCACACACACACACACTGTAGGCCTATATATAGTGTTGGAAATGAACGAACGATCGTGATAGCGCAAGCACCTATTGCTAACTTCATTGGCATGTATGAAATAAACAATGCCTTGGAAACATGCTTTCCGAAATCAGATCAGTGTCATTGTCTTTGAGTGCGTGGTAATATGTTGTTTAATGGGCTCTATGCACAAGTCGGCGGCATGGTCACGTGGCGCGGGAATAACAAAGCGGTCATGGCTTCTTTTAGCTCGCTCGCATGTACTCCAATGCTTCTTAAAAGATTTTAATTTACCGACATTTTGGGATATTGTGATGTTTTGAACATAGCACATTCGTGCAATAATGATTACAGACAAATTATTATCAGGGGACAGGCTTTTTTTAAAGAGCGAGTTGTCACTGACATTCAGTTTAGAGTTCATCAATATTTCATCTTTCGGTGGAAATCGATGAAAGGAAATGTTCTTTTCTTTGCATAAAGGTTTACGTCGGAGTTAGAGCATCCAAACGCAGCACAGTACTTCACCATTTTCAAACTCGAGCACGCTGTGTTATTCCCGCAGCACGTGACCGCCACGCCTTTGTGCATAGAGCCCATTCCGTGTGAACTTTTATGATGTAGCCTACGTTATGGCATCCATCAAATTAAGGTTTAGCTGATGTCGAGGTAAAGACGCTGGCGACGAAAGTTAATTATGGCGAGCTTGCATCGCACTGAAGATGCTGTAGTTACATGAATATGAGCTTTATTGAACACGCCTATTACATATAAAGCGATACATTAAAAATACGAGGTTTAGCTGATGCTCATAGAGTAGACGGCGTCAATGACCATTACGAAGTAGAAGTTAGCTGTGAAGGGATTGAGATGCGAGATAAAGCTGATGCCGTACATTGCCGTCAATGGAGTTGTCAGGTTGGAAGATGGTCACATTATTATTATTATTATTATTATTATTATTATTATTATTATTATTATTATCATCATCATCATCATCATCATCATCATCATCATCATCATCATCATCATCATCATCATCATTATTATTATTATTATTATTATTATTATTATTATTATTTATTTTTTTTCAAAATTATTATTATTACTATTAAAGCTTCACAGCTGTTTACACCTCAACGTAAAAGAAGCTAAATATGAGTGTTTAAAGCTAAGGTTATGCCCCCTAAGAACATACTGCCATCTTGCACCAAACGAAAGATTTACCGAACAAATAAAAGATGTTTACTAAGATATAGTAGTAAAGCTAAAATCATAAGGCAGAAGCTGTCCGTTATCTGTTATTTGTTAGGGTCACGGCGAACTAAACTAGCCTGAAAGCAAAGTTCTGTCTAAACAGATTATAATCTAAAACTAGGATCTACATCTAAAGGGTATTTAAGTCAATACTGCTAGTACACATATTACCTACCTACAGAAGACTTCTGGGCATTTCCTATACCCAGCACATCACCAACGACGAAGTCCGTCAGACCATCACACAAAATATTGGACAACAAGATGACCTGCTCACAGTGGTGAAGAAACGGATACTCCGATGGTGCGGTCACGTCAACAGATCATCAGGCGTTGCACAGACCATCCTGCAAGGCACGGTGCAAGGAGGTAGAAGATGAGGGAGACCGAAAAAGAGGTGGGAGGACAACATTCGAGAATGGACTGGCTAGACACTGAGCGAAGCCATCAGGATTGCTGAGGACAGAGAAAGATGGTTAAACGATCATCTGTGGTGCCCCAAAGACTTCCGAGTTACGGGATAGGATAGGATAGGATAGTGAGCTAAGACATTCCTAAACCTCTAAATCTAAGGCCTTAAGGGGTTTGTCAGCTACGACCTGCCTAAATCTATAAATCTTAAGGTTATGTCAGCTAAGACCTGCCTAAATCTATAAATCTTAAGGTTATGTCAGCTACGACCTGCCTAAATCTATAAATCTTAAGGTTATGTCAGCTAAGACCTGCCTAAATCTATAAATCTTAAGGTTATGTCAGCTAAGACCTGTCTAAATCTATAAATCTTAAGGTTATGTCAGCTACGACCTGCCTAAATCTATAAATCTTAAGGTTATGTCAGCTAAGACCTGCCTAAATCTATAAATCTTAAGGTTATGTCAGCTAAGACCTGCCTAAATCTCTAAATCTTAAGGTTATGTCAGCAAAGACCTGCCTAAATCTATAAATCTTAAGGTTATGTCAGCTAAGACCTGCCTAAATCTATAAATCTTAAGGTTATGTCAGCTACGACCTGCCTAAATCTATAAATCTTAAGGTTATGTCAGCTACGACCTGCCTAAATCTATAAATCTTAAGGTTATGTCAGCTAAGACCTGCCTAAATCTATAAATCTTAAGGTTATGTCAGCTAAGACCTGCCTAAATCTATAAATCTTAAGGTTATGTCAGCTACGACCTGCCTAAATCTATAAATCTTAAGGTTATGTCAGCTAAGACCTGTCTAAATCTATAAATCTTAAGGTTATGTCAGCTAAGACCTGCCTAAATCGAAGGTTATGGGAGCCAAAGTAGGCTACAGCAAAGATATGGTTGCACTGAAACAGGAGCTAAATGTGGCTACAAACTTACCCCGAAAGGAAAGGTTTGTGTGGCAGCCCCCTAGCGAAGAAGAGAAAGCACGTGCAGCAGGCGAAAAGCTACCGCGGTAACAGGGGACTTAATCAGCACTGCCAGCACGCATGCGCACTAGCTCTAAGGGACGCAACTCCGAAGACGATCGATCAGTCAAAGCATACGATCTTTCCAAAGCTACCCTTCACAGACGTTTCACTGTGGTAGCGAGCAAGTACAGCTTTGCAGGCTCTGTTAGACCTCTGGCAATCGATGTGGACGAATCACTGACTCGCGTGTAGCAGTACATCGTTCCGTCTTAGAGAATTACGTCTGTTGTGATTATCTTGGTCAGACGGTATTAGTTTTAAAGTGCGTGTTTGAACTTTCTCGTCAATACAGTCACAGAAGTTTTAAGTGACTTGCGTTTTGTGATTCGATTGTGATTTATTCTTAAATGGACAACACTTTATTTTCTTTCAGTAAATTAGTTTATAAATGAATCTCTTTTCCAAAAGAAGGAACTTTTCATTGATTTATTAGACTGTCACTATTGACTGAGACCTTTTCGTGATTTTTCAGATGTTCCCCCAACAGACTAAACCTTTTATTCCAGTGATATAATTCATTGAGCCAGCCTTTGTCAATGATTTTCCTTCAATAGAGACAACTTTGTATAAGAAATTCCTCACCAATGGACACATGTTTCAGCGGACTTGTTTTAAACGACCACAACATTTGTATGATTGTATTTTACTGGATTGAACTTCGAGCCGAGTGACTTTACCCCAACAGGAGACGATTTTGTTGCAGCCATATGTCTCTTTAATAGCGACTTCGGTAAGTTTCACTTTGTTTGCTAAATGTGTTGAATAGGCCTACTGTTGTTTGACGCTCTCTCTCTCTCTGTCTCTCTCTCTGTCTCTGTCTCTCTCTCTCTGTCTCTCTCTCTCTTTCTCTCTCTCTCTCTCTCTCTCTGTGACTCTGTCTCTGTCTTCTCTCTCTCTCTCTCTCTCTCTCTCTCTCTCTCTCTCTCTCTCTCTCTCTCTCTCTCTCCCTCTCTCTCTCTCTCCTCTTGTACACGAGCGTGAAATAAAGAGTTTCGCCCTGCTTGATGAGACAATTAAAACATCTGTTGTTAGCAAGTAGCGCTGGTAGTAAGCCTACTGCTATAAGTTACAATGCTGATTACACCAAACGTCATAGCTGCCTTTGGTGGCGAGCGATTAGGGCACAACGATAAAGCAGCCTTTGGTGGCTCTGATGAATCTGTGATTAAAAATGGTAATGCTGGTGCAGGATTGTAATACCTTCTTTAAACATACAAAAATCGTATTTCATTGGTCAAGGATTTTCGATTTTCACTGCCGAATTATTAGCATTATTAATGGCTCTTAGTAAAATAACAAACATGCAAAGGGATTTCATCAAAATATTGTTTTGTGTGGATTCTCAATCTGTTATGTTGGCTCTCAATTCGCCCAAATGTAAAGAAAGAGCAGAGATTATATTTGACATAAAATATTTAATACATTGCCTAAAACACAGAGGTACGGAAATAAATATATGCTGGATTCCATCACATTGTGGTTTAAAATACAATGATATGGCTGACAGAGCAGCTAAAAATGGTGCAAAAAATATATTTGCTGAACCGATTTCCTTACACTTATCAAAACACGAAATGTCGAACATTATTCAAAATATTGTTCGTAAAGAAATTAATTATTATGAACTTCCTGATCATTCCGGAATTTCTAGGCAAATTAACAGTCTTGCTCATGGATTAGTTTTGAATGCATGGAGAACAAAATATTGCAGTAATATTACTTGCATATGCGGAAATAAAACTAGTGTAGAGCATATCCTGACAAAATGTACGGAAATTCGTGATCTTTTACCTATTGAATATCAAAATATAACAAGCATAAAAATTATAGATGTTACTATTATAAAATATCAAAGATTTTGATATATAGACAGATCGGACAGTTTCTTTCAAACTTATAAAATAGTGTAATTTGTGCATTATGTGATACTTTAATTTGTAATATTTGTATTTGCGTGTGTGTGTGAGCGAGAGGATATGTGTGTGTGAGAGAGAGAGAGAGAGAGAGAGAGAGAGAGAGAGAGAGAGAGAGAGAGAGAGAGTGAGAGCAAATGGGCTTTGTGTAGACAACATCGATGAAGACCGACATTGACAACTAGAATGTTAGTGTGTGCTGATATGGGTTGGAAATCAAGTCAAGAGACTGACAAATGACAAAGTGTAGAGTGTGCAGGGTTTTTTTGTGTTTTTTTTTTTTGTGTGTTTTGTTTTGTTTGTGTTTTTAAATTTTTATTTTGCAAATACTGAAAGGTATAGAGGTGTTTTGGCAGATTCTGCATGGTTGGTGGTGGGTTGCGATCAAGATGATGTTTGTCGAGTGTATATGGGATGAATGTGGGGAAATCGAGTTTGCCATTCCGCTAGCTTGACCTATATATTTTGGTAGTACCTTTACATGTAAGAAAGGAAATGTTTGATGTCAAGAATGTTGTAAATTTTTTAAATAGTAGGAGTTCAAGCTGATGAAATTGATACAATGTTAATTTTAAATCTTTTTAATTAATTAATTTTTTTTTAAATGTTGTTATTGGTCTAAAATCACTATGTGTACAGACCTTAAATTAAATAAATTAAAATGCCTTTGGTGGGCGAGCGATTAGGGCACAATGATAAAGCGCGCTGGATGCGCATTATTTAGTTAACCTTTCTTTACATAGCGCTTTTCCAGCTCCAAAACTGCTCAAGGCGCCCACTTGCAGTCTTTGGGTGCGTAGTCTTACGCCCAGACGACTGAGCACAATCCTGGACACCGGATAGGAAGAGAGAAGGCGACCTTGCGCGTGCTGGCTGTAGATGTGTGGGCGGCACTTACCGTTCTAGGACATGAGCGTCAGGATCTTTAAAATCTATGCGATGTAATGCCTGAGTGCACAGACAATGCCTCGGTTTATACTTTTTTCCGAAGGAGTAAGAGATAGGATTGTGTGGCTGTGGTATCGGGTGACGTTTAAGGGCTGTATCCACTGGCGTGGTGACGTTATAGAGGTATATAGAGGTATATACGTTATAAAAGATATAATGGTAGTGCTTCGGCTTGCGGATCTGAAGGTCCCGGGTTCGAGCCCTGGCCGGGCCATTGTGTTGTGTCCCTGGGAAAGACACTTTACTCCTGTTTTCCTACTCCTTCGGATGAGAGTATAAACCGAGGTCTAGTCTGTGTCGCATACATTCCATCATAACGGACTTTAAAGATCCTGACGCTCAGTCATGTCCTAGACGGGTGAGTGCCGGTGACAAGAACACACTCAGCATGCACCTAGGTCCTACTCCCCCCCCCCCATCCCTAGCTGCCCAGGATTGTGCTCAGTTGTCCGGGCGTCAGACCATGCGCCTAAAGGCTGCGGGTGGGCGTCTCGGACGGCTTGAGTTAGATCCTGTATCGGCCAGCGCCTTGAGCAGCTCTTGAGCTGGAAAAAGCGCTATATAAGAACGATTAAATAATTAAATAAATAAATAAATAATAGAGGAAGGGATCCTCACCGAACGTCGTTTTAAACTTCCCACACGCTTGCCTGAGAGCTTTCAGCATAATGTGGATTAATGAACTTGTCGTTGATCATACTGTCTCGTGAAACATGTCAAATAAATGCCTCAGTCTCACTTTCATTGACCCACAGTTTGGCCTTCTTTTAAATTCTGTGGCCGGTGGGATGATATTTTAGTTGATCGGAAATTGCTTTGATTACATTTACAGCAAGCACACCAATTTTCACAGTTTAACACACTCATGCGCCTTTGCTCCTCTGCTCCGTCTTCGATGTTGTTATTATTATTGTTTTTCTTCTTCTCCTCCTTCTACGTAACCTGGGCCTGTGCCGTGAGGAATATCTATGTCTATCCTATCCTATCCCATAACTCGGAGGTCGTAGGGGCACCACAGATGATCGTTTAAACAGCGTACTCCATCTTTCCCTGTCCTCAGCAACCCTGATTGTTTCGCTCAGTGTCAAACCAGTCCATTCTCGAATGTTGTCCTCCCACCTCTTTTTCGGTCTCCCTCTTCTTCTACCTCCTTGCACTGTGCCTTGCAGGATGGTCTTTGCAAGACCTGATGGTCTGGTGACGTGGCCATACCATCGGAGTTTACATTTTTTCCCCACTTTATCTATCTATCTATCTATCTATCTATCTATCTATCTATCTATCTATCTATCTATCTATCTATCTATCTATCTATCTATCTATCTATCTATCTATCTATCTATCTATCTATCTATCTATCTATAATAATAATTTATTTTATAAAGCGCAATTTCAAACTAAAAGTCTGCTCAAAGCGCTCACACGCATACTCTCACACAAGCTCTCGCACAATAAGAGACTGTACAACACACTAAAACATGGTGTATATTAAAAAAACACATACATCTAACACCACATGCCTACAAACAAACACACACAGAATTATCTATCTATCTATCTATCTATCTATCTATCTATCTATCTATCTATCTATCTATCTATCTATCTATCTATCTATCTATCTATCTATCTATCTATCTATCTATCTATCTATCTATCTATCTATCTATCTATCTACCTACCTATCTATCTATCTATCTATCTATCTATCTATCTATCTATCTATAGATATTCGTTCAAGGTTTTGGAGTCGTTTGGAAAGCTTAAGGTGTCGGTGTGTCGGTAACGTACCCTCAGTCATTCGTTGTTTCAAGGAAAGATTAATCGATTGTGCAAGACGAAACTGTCATTGATCATTGATGTCACATGATTTGTACAATAAGTACACTAACTATAATCAGTCGCTTTCTCTGTGTCAGTATACACTTTCTTTAAATAACATTTTTGTACGAAGACAATACACTCGTTTTAGAATTGGCATGTCTAAATTAAATTGTCCATGTCTTCAGAATATGCCTATTGCAGAAGATAAGAAAGCTGGTCCATTTTGTTAGTCGATGAAACTGATGTTCATTTTTTATTAGTATGTCCACTGTACAATGAAATTAGAAATGAATTAATTCCTGCAAAAAATTATACTTATCCTTGCTTTTCAAGGTTTGGTCTGTTGTTGTCATGTCCAGTTTCATATGTTGACAACAATCTTGCTGTATTTGTATGTAAATCCTTTTGTTTGCGAGAAAGAGTTATGAACCAACATGGCTGAAAGTAACAGAGTGCTTGTGATGTTATGCATGATAATTTTTTATATGTCTTTTGACTTTGTATTATTTATTTGTTTAGTCTATTTATTTCGGTCCACTCCTTGTAACGGGCCGTGACCTACACAATAAACCATTCCCACTTCGGAGTAAACCATTCTGTCTTCTTCCTCTTCCTTCTCCTTGTCCTCTTTGTGCTAGGTTCCATTTGCTGCTTGTGCGTTAAATCCTCTGTCTTGCTAGTGGGAACGTAGTTATTGACTTAGCACCCGTAACTGATCTTACTAAATGCCCTGTTTCATAATCGTAGGAACGGCATTATAAGTCATAGTGGTATTGATTATTGTTAGGCATGTCTTGTGTTTTAAAGCGCATTTATATATTATTAACCTTCAAAGTCGATAACTGTCTCAGCATTGCTACAATGTTTTACGTTAATTCAGCTGTATAAAGGGTATTTTCAATCTATACAAATACAAAAAAAATTTGAATAGAACTGGTGTAAACAGTACTACATTTGCGTACAAAAACAATGTGTGTAGTAATCTTTACAATGGTAGAATGTGTGTAGCAATCTTTACAATGGTAGAATGTGTGTAGTAATCTTTACAATGGTAGAATGTGTAGTAATCTTTACAATGGTAGAATGTGTAGTAATCTTTACAATGGTAGAATGTGTGTAGTAATCTTTACAGTGGTAGAATGTGTAGTAATCTTTACAATGGTAGAATGTGTAGTAATCTTTACAATGGTAGAATGTGTAGTAAACTTTACAATGGTAGAATGTGTAGTAATCTTTACAATGGTAGAATGTGTAGTAATCTTTACAATGGTAGAATGTGTAGTAATCTTTACAATGGTAGAATGTGTAGTAATCTTTACAATGGTAGAATGTGTAGTAATCTTTACAATGGTAGAATGTGTAGTAATCTTTACAATGGTAGAATGTGTAGTAATCTTTACAATGGTAGAATGTGTAGTAATCTTTACAATGGTACAATGTGTAGTAATCTTTACAATGGTACAATGTGTAGTAATCTTTACAATGGTAGAATGTGTAGTATTCTTTACAATGGTAGAACGTGTGTAGTAATCTTTACAATGGTAGAATGTGTAGTAATCTTTACAATGGTAGAATGTGTAGTAATCTTTACAATGGTAGAATGTGTATGTTACGTTGAAACGCGAATGGTAGTACGTCGGAAACGTGTACGATAGATCTAATCGTTTCGTTTTGCAAAGTATTCAATAATGGAGTTTATTTACCTTTGATTTGAGTTTGCATTGTTGTTAGGAGAGGCTTTGTATAACGTTGATGATTTGCGTTAGTCGATATTGTTGGAGAATTTTCGGGATCTGCATGTTTATTACTGTCGATAGAAATTTCCCGATGGATATCGAAGGTCGTGAATGTTCCCGGAAGTAGAGGAAATGTGTATGACGTAAGCCAGTGATGACGATCTTTAGTTCGATTGGTGGCAGTGCGTCATTTCTACCGTGTACCAAATTGTTCGAGAAGAGAGAGAGGTTATTTAATCGTGTGAAGAGTTGCTGTGAGAGATAGTATTGTTGTTGATAGTGAAGCTGGAAAGTAAATTTGAAAGTTGTTGAGTTGAGTTGAGAATTGTATGCAGTTGTTGATGTGTGCTGAATAAAAGTGGAAAACTTCATACGTCGACTTTGTGACTTGTATGCTGATTGAGCAGGCTGTGTGAATAAACGAATCTGAGTTACACCTTATCAGGACTTCAGCATCGGGGCTGAATCAAATACTGATAAAGAAAAACACCATCATCAAACTGAGTGTAACAGTGTAGTAATCTTTACAATGGTAGAATGTGTAGTAATCTTTACAATGGTAGAATGTGTAGTAATCTTTACAATGGTAGAATGTGTAGCAATCTTTACAATGGTAGAATGTGTAGTAATCTTTACAATGGTAGAATGTGTAGTAATCTTTACAATGGTAGAATGTGTAGTAATCTTTACAATGGTAGAATGTGTAGTAATCTTTACAATGGTAGAATGTGTAGCAATCTTTACAATGGTAGAATGTGTAGTAATCTTTACAATGGTAGAATGTGTAGTAATCTTTACAATGGTAGAATGTGTAGTAATCTTTACAATGGTAGAATGTAATGGCTGATTTGTGATGTCATCTCACAGGGACAAGAGCTCATTATAACACGGCATTAGCGGGCTCAACGTATTTATGGTGAACAGTGATAGTTTTCAGCAAATATTACGTTTTTAAACAAATTACAAAGTATTGCAGCAGAGCTATTAAAATTGCATTAGGTGTGCCAGTACATTGTAACACATCCCAAGCATATCAAAAATCTAGAATATTTCCACTACATCAACAATGTCAATTAGCTAGTGCAAAATATGTGATCAGACGTTTATCGGTCCCAAATGTCTTATGATGCTCAAATTAATTATCAAAACGATTATGCAATGTATTAAAAAAATATAGGCTTATGCAGGATTTAATAGACAAATGCAATATTGATTCCAATATACAATTCCAATAATGCCTTTTAATTTATTTTATGTTCTTTCATTTTATTTATTTTATTTTTATTTTGTTGTCCAATATCACCTAGAGTGAACAAGCATAAAATTAAAATACTGACATATCGGGTTCAACTGACATAAGACATAAAACATATAAGAAGGCACAAGACTAAACGTCAGGACACGGGCCGAAATAAGCTGCTCGCATCACTTTGAGATGAAGTCACAGATCAGCAGTTATATTCTTCCACTGTAACAATCACACTTCGAGTTGTTTCATGCACATGCAATGCTAGTTATAAACGTTACATGCAAGGTCTTCACGATCCAAAGCAAGTCTGGCATATGCCTTACAGAAGAACAAGAAGTCTTGGACAGATGGACAGAGTACAACTCTGATCTTTACAACCACACACCAAACGGAGACCCATCAGTTCTAGTATGTCCACAGAACATAGAACAAGGAGAAATCCTCCCAATTATCCGAGAAGAAGTTGAGGCAGCCGTGCAATGGCTAAAAAAAGGGAAGTCAACGGGACTGGACAACACACCGCGGACTTGCTTCAAGCAGGAGGAGAAGCGATGATGCACTCGTCATTATCTGTAAGTCATCAAAAGTCATCAAAGTCTGTATGACAAGGCATGTAAGTCATCAAAAGCCTGTATGAAGGCTTCTGGGTATTTCCTATACCAGCACATCACCAACGACGAAGTCCGAAAGACCATCACACAAGCCATTGGACAACGCGATGACCTGCTCACATAGGTAGAGAACCGGAAAGTCCGATGGTATGGCCACCTCACCAGAGCATCAGTACTTGCAAAGACCATCATGTAAGGCACGAAGGCACGGTGCTAGGAGGAAGAAGAGAGACAGATAAAGAGGTGGGAGGACAACATTCGAGAATGGACTGGGTTGACACTGAGCGAAGCTCTGAGGGTTGTTGACAGAGAAAGATGGAATACGCTGGTTAAACGATCATGTGTGGTGCCTCAACAACTTTCCAGTTACGGGGATAGGATGGGATAGGAAAGAATCCTCAAGTTGTAATGTTGTTACCTACTCACTGTACACGGACGTTCCCCTGTTTTATTCCTGTATGATACTTTGATAGTAACAGAATAATTCTGTTGGAGTGTTCTATCCCATTGCAGTATTACTGTAATGTTACCATTATTAATAACTCTTTATATCCTGATTATAATAATGACTTTATATTCAGTCAACGAGGTTCTGTATCGTCCAAATGTCACAAGAGTTATATAAGTTATTGCTTTATTATTCAGTTGCTAGACTTTTATAGATTTAATGTGACTTCTTTTTTTTATAGTTCATGTGTTATAAAAGTTTAATTTTAAATATCTAATATCAACTAAATGAGTAAATAGCCATTAAATGAAAGATTCATTGATTGATATGTTGACCACAGATATTACTCGTTAAGTACTTATCACTCTCTGTTATGTATTGTAAAATATGTTTTGATGTTCCTATCGCAAAAATAGCATTAATTATTTATTACTGTCTGATGTGTATATAGCAAATTAAAATGTCGTCAATCCTCAATGACAGAAATAGCATTATTGGTTTATGAGTGTCAAGTGTGCAGCACATGCTTCCTTCGCTGCAGACGATTATTCAATCACCTGTAATGTAAGCATGCTTCTAATTCCAGCATTTTCTCAGTGCAATTTTTGAACTGGCCGTCTCCTGTGTCAGCCATCATGGGTGACATTATAATATGATGTATCACGTGATTGGACCCCGAGGAAAGCTATATTTTAAAGCACTTCAGCGCGACATAGCATTTAGCTGTGTGGTGACAAAAGTAAACAAATCAAGCTCGAATTGTGTCGAAAATAATACTGTTACATCCTAACAGAGAACTCGACGAGACTCATCTTTATTTTCTTTCAGTGTTAATTTCCATTGTCAGTTTTCTTGGACTGCGAGATCCAGACAGGTAAATCATTAAAACACAGACAGGCAAATAAAACATAAAAGAACGACTTCCTTAAAAGAAAAACAAATAATAAAAAAAATACTACTACGGTCGCGGGCTTGTGTTGTTTAGTCATCACAAGGCGGAATTAACGATTATATTATTGAGAGAAGGGTTCTCCATTAGCGGTCACTTCCCATTTGCGGACACCAACGCTTTCCAGATGTCATGATACATTGATAGCGAAAGGTTTTCTACAACCGTCTATGCGATCGATCTACAATTGTCGGTGTAATTTTTTTAAGGCACAGTGCAATAGGTTTTAGCTATCATTAGTATCAATTTTGTAGACGCGTGTTGACCGGTTTGTGGACTGTCATCCCAAACGTTTACTTCCTAGTTTAGAACAGCTTGTTATCACATCATAAAAGGAAAATGGCAACCCGTTCTCCAATACCTACTCACACGTTGGTCTTGCAGACCCATGTAAAGTAACTACAAGGTTAGACCTTTAACGTATCTTCTCCTCCTCTTCCTCATAGTCGGTGTCGTAGCCGTCGTTGTCGTCATCCTCCTCCTCATCATCATCAAGAAGACAAGGCAAGAAATTTACAGTTAGTAGCAGAAGAGCATTGGATATTAGTTAACTTGGATAACTGGCAAGAACGATAACTGCATTATTTGGTGAGATTGACGTGAGGCTGGCTCATCATCCGCCCCTGTTTGCTGCCTTGTGACAGACCGGAAAGCTATCTTTGCCTCCCACGTTGTGAAAATGGTCTGAGGGCTGGGGTTTAACGCAGTCGATAGTGCGGAGCCCCCTGACCGAACGCTATAGCAGTATGTCGTGTTCATTCGCTGTACTAGTCTTTTAGCCCCTTTGTAGGCTTTTGACAGGTCGGGAAACGGTCCCTGCCTTCCAAATAATGAAAATGGTCTGAGGGTCGGGATGCAACTAGGTGTGCGGTTGACCACTGCTGGAAATATGTTGTAGCCTTTGAGTCGTATAATTACCACTGCTGGAAATAATATGTTGTAGCCTTTGAGTCGTATAATTACCATTGCTGGAAATAATATGTTGTAGCCTTCGAGTCGTATAATTACCACTGCTGGAAATAATATGTTGTAGCCTTCGAGTCGTATAATTACCAATGCTGGAAATAATATGTTGTAGCCTTCGAGTCGTATAATTACGCAATTGCATATTTTGGAGAAACAAAGAATGTTCATTCGTTGGCTAGAGTTGCTAGTTCTGGAAAACCGGAAAACTGTCCCGTCCCCGCGTCTTAGATGTTGAAAACAGTGTGAAAAATATTGAGATTGAATGCAGTTCGTATAGTTGTGTCTGTCTTCCCACCAAATTCCGTATGATTTCGCGTTGAGGCATTGTTTTCATTGGCTAGTCATTCAACCCACGCTGGTTAGTCAGGACAGGCTGGAGTACTTTCCATGAGATGATCAACGTGATCTGCAAGGAACAGACTTTACACAATCAGTAGCGAACGCAGCGGTACACTCCAACGGGTGTTGTATATTTAGTGATGAAGTTGGCTTGGAGGGCGCACTTTTCCATGATAAGGAGGCTTGGTGGCCGGGCTGAGAGACTATGAAGGGTAGATACCACTGACCATTCACACTATGAAGGGTAGATACCACTGACCATTCACTCTATGAAGGGTAGATACCACTGACCATTCACTCTATGAAGGGTAGATACCACTGACCATTCACTCTATGAAGGGTAGATACCACTGACCATTCACTCTATGAAGGGTAGATACCACTGACCATTCACACTATGAAGGGTAGATACCACTGACCATTCACTCTATGAAGGGTAGATACCACTGACCATTCACTCTATGAAGGGTAGATACCACTGACCATTCACTCTATGAAGGGTAGATACCACTGACCATTCACTCTATGAAGGGTAGATACCACTGACCATTCACTCTATGAAGGGTAGATACCACTGACCATACGCTCATCCTACCGCCCGAAATCCACACACATTTCAAGTTGCGTTTTTTGATTGGCTTGTGGCGTTTGACAGCACATCTCAGGAACGGATGTGGCAATCAACAAAGCAGGAAAGACGTGCGTGTCTTATCTGTCTCAGTTGTTTGACTGCGTCGGTAACATGTGAGCGTGTGTGTTGGTTACAGATCGTCGGGCTTTGAGTCTGATTTAGGAATGAGGCGCTGATAGCATCCATTATTATTATTATTATTATTATTATTATTATTATTATTATTATTATTATTATTATTATTATTATTATTATTATTACTTACTTACTTACTTACTTACTTACTTACTTACCAAAGAGAAATAAAAGCACTATTCACAAGTTTTAAAAATCCCCCCCCCTCCACAAAAAAAAAAACAATCACTGAAAGAAATTAAATTTTTTTCTGAAATTTTTATTCATTCCGAAGAAGACGAAAAACAATGAAGGTGCAAGGGTTTATGAAAGATTATTTTAGTAT
This sequence comes from Oncomelania hupensis, assembly GCA_036898135.1. NCBI lineage: Eukaryota > Metazoa > Mollusca > Gastropoda > Littorinimorpha > Pomatiopsidae > Oncomelania > Oncomelania hupensis. Next base: position 110,598 of record JBAHVR010000144.1, read on the forward strand.
TGAACAGAAGAACGAAAACCTTTTCAAATGGAAAACAATGTTGTCAAACACACACACACACACACACACACCTACTTGCAATACATCAGAAATGGGTTCATTTAAGAATGTAGGAATCGGAAAGTCATTTTTTGATGGAAAAGGGTTAGGGCAAGGGTTAGTTGCAGCGCTGCAACTAGCCCTTACCCTAACCCTCCTCTAGAAAGTTGACCTATTTCGTGTCTAATAGGCGACGAAATAGGTCGAATTTTGCTTCAAACTTTTCCAAAAATTCACTGTATTTTCTCCGTCCCGGATAGTGCACTCCTATGTACTTAAAACACTCTTATGCACTACAACTGCACACCCATGCACTAAAAGAGCACTCCCGCGCACTTAGAAAAAAGTGGGTTCCTGGAAAAAAGTGGGTTCCTGGAAAAAAGTGGGTTCCAAGCAAATAAACCCATTTGTTACTAGAAAAGACAAGGTCTGCTACCCATTTGTGCGCTTTTGTGCGTTCCCACACACACACACACACACACGCACACACACACATATTTGCAATACATCAGAACTGGGTTTATTTAAGAATGTAGGAAACGGAAAGTGATTTTTTTTTTGACGGAAAGAGCGCAAACTTCTTTTAGAAATGTACGCAAAATTGGCTCTTTCCATCTAAAAAGTTGACATAGTTCGTCCCCTATAGGCGACGAAATAGGTCGAACTTTCTTCAAAATTTCTCCGAATATTGACAGTATTTTCTCGTCCCGGATAGAGCACTCCTTTGTACTTAAAACACTCTTATGCACTACAACTGCACTCCCATACACTAAAAGAGCACTCCCGCGCACTTAGAAAAAAGTGGGGTCCTGGAAAAAAGTGGGTTCCAAGCAAATAAACCCATTTGTTACTAAGAAAGACAAGGTCTGTTACCCATTTGTGCGTTTATTCAAGTGCACACACACACACGCACACACACACACACAAAAATTATATATAAGGTTATATATGTGCCAGACGATTAGTGATCTTGGTTATAGCTGCAAAGTTGTGGTTCTGATAGTTGGCTCGCTAGGCCTAGTCCACGGACGGTTTGTTAGCGGACTGAAGTTGGTGGACCTGCCTGTTCGACGAGCCAAGGCCGTTGCCCGCTACTGTTCCGTTAGCGCTATGATAGGGTCGCTGATTATCTGGAAGCAGCGATGTCGAGACACTCTGCCCTAATGGCTAATGCCAAAAGGGCTGTCAAAGATGATGCTGTACTGTGTTGTATGCACCTGTGAATGTAAACTGGATATATATTTGATTTTCTTCTTGACCGCTGCAAAAAAAATTGCATTTTACCACAGGTAGAAGAACAAGAAGAAAACTTTTTTTTCTCATCTTTTTCTATTTGATATATCCCTTATTTATTTATTATTTATTTAATCGTAATAATTTTCCTGTGTGGATGCGTGACAATTGCGCTTTGAACCGATTTTTTTATTAAGAAAAGGTGCTATATAATAATAATAATTATTATTATTATTATTATTATTATTATTATTATTATTATTATTATTATTATTATTATTATTATTATTATTGTTGTTTTGTTGTTGTTGTTGTTGTTATTATTATTATTATTATTATTATTATTATTATTATTATTATTATTATTATTATTATTATTATGGGCACTGTCATGGGTTGCTACCAAGTCACCAGAATAAATCATAGCTAAAGAACAAGCAGGATTCATGGCAGGGCGAAGTACCACTGAACAGATTTTCAACCTCAGAACAATTTGCGAGAAATGCCTACAGCACCACCAACAGCTATATCATGGTTTTGTAGACTTCAATAAAGCGTTTGACTGAGTCTGGCTTGCAGCTCTGTGAGCAACCATGAGAGTGTACAACATCAGCCTGAACATTATTGAAGTTATCAAAGCCTGTGTGACAAGTCTACCAGTGCAGTCCTCCACAACAGCGCCATCGGGAAATGGTTCAGAGCAACAATCGGTGTGCGTCAAGGATGCCTACTCTGTCCAACGTTCTTCAACATTTTTTTCTGGAGCGCATCATGTCAGATGCCCTTGCAGATCATGAAGGCACAGTCAGCATAGGGGGTAGAGGAATCCCCAACCTCCGTTCTGCGGATGACATTGATGGATTGGCGGGAGAGGAACAAGAACTTGAACAGCTGGTGCAGAGGCTTGACAACTCCTCCAGAGCCTTTGGAATGCAAATAAGTGAAGAGAATACCACCATGATGACCAACAACACCAATGTCATCAACATCAAAGTCCAAGGTCAGTCCATCAACACGGTACACAGCTTCAAATACTTAGGAGAAATTGTATCAGACAATGGGTCCCTACAGGAAGTCCTCTCCAGGATAGCACAAACAACTGCTGTCCTTACAAGATTGAATCGCATTTGAAAAGATAAGATCATTAGTCTACACTCCAAGGTAAGGTAGCTGTGCTACCTTGTAATCTCTGTCTTCATATGCTCCCCTCACAGCAGACTTACAACGAAGTATACAAAGCGTAAAGATGAGAAGACTTCTGGACATTTTCTATATCCAGCATATCATCAGCGACGAAGTCCGACAGACCATCACACAAGCCATTGGACAACACGATGACCTGCTCACAGTGGTGAAGAAACGGATAGTCCGATGGCATGGCCACGTCACCAGGGCATCAGGCCTTGCAAAGACCATCCTTCCAGGCATGATGCAAGGAGGCAGAAGAAGAGGGAGACAGAAAAAGAGGTGGGAAAACAACATTCGAGAATGGACTGGTTTGACACTGGGGGAAGCCATGAGCGTTTCTGGGGACAGAGAAAGATGGAGTACGCTGGTTAAACGATCATCTGTGATATCCCAACGAATTTCGAGTTCCGGGATATGATAGAACAGATACGATTATTATTATTATTATTAGTAGTAGTAGTAGTAGTAGTAGTAGTAGTAGTAGTAGTAGTAGTAGCTGTTGTTGTTGTTGTTGTATTTGTAGTATTAGTGGGTTTTTTGTTATGTAGAAGAAGAACAAGAAGAAGAAGAAAAAGAAGAAGAAGAAGAAGAAGAAGAAAATAAAATAAAATTATAAAATGAAATAATTAAATTAAATAAAATAATTTTTGTTTCTTCTTGATAACTGCAAATACATGGCAGTTCACCAAACAGAAGAAGAAAAAAAAGAAGAAAAAATAAAATGAAATAAAATAAAATGCAATAAAATGTTAAATTTTCTTCTTGAACGCTACAAATAACTTGCATTTTACCAAAAAAGAAGAGGAAGAAGAAGAGAATGAAGAAAAAGAAGTAGAACAAGAATAATAATAATAATTTATTTTGTATAGCGCATTTCAAACATAAAATGCTTCACAAAAAAACAAGACAACATGTAAACCTAGTGAAGGTAACAAACCAACAAATAAAAGTATAAAATCAGTCAATCAATCAATCAACTTATAAAATCAATGAGTAATTTCAAAGAAAAAATTTAAGAGAGGGACGTAATACCAAAAAAGGCAGATCAACAATGCCTCATCTAAGATGTAAAGTGTAAATGTTGGTGAAATACGGCAGTTTTAAAAGTAGAATAATCGTTGAATATCTAAACATCGTTACAACATATGACAAGAACAAGAAGAAGAACAGCAACAACAACCACAAATACAAGTAGGAGAACGGGAAGAAGAAGAAGAAGAAGAAGAAGAAGAAGAAGAAGAAGAAGAAGAAGAAGAAGAAGAAGAAGAAAAAGAAGAAGAAGAAGAAGATGATGATGATGATGATGATGATGATGATGATGATGATGATGATGATGATGATGATGATGATGATGATGATGATGATGATAAAGAAGAACAACAAGAAGTACAAGATGAAAAAGAGAAGAAGAAGAAAAGGAAGAAGAGAAAGAAGAAGAACAAGAAGAATAAGAAAGAGGAAGAATTGACCAAAGAATACTTTGTTTTGCATTAAGCAAAAGAAACAAATGCTTGGAAAACGGTTTTGCAATGCAATTGTATTGGCATTTTTTTCTCCAACACATTTCACAAATAAATTAAATTGTAAACTAACATGAAGGAGCAGGAGTTCAATGGAAATGTTCCACAATTTTCTAGAAGAAATCAAACCTCACTATATAATATTACACATCCCATCCACGATGTTTGAGTTTGTTTACGTGGGAGTGTATTATGTTCCGCGCTTTTTTGGAATCTGGGCATTTTTGGAATAAGTAGTATTATAGAAGGGGCTGCCCATAGTTTTAATGAAAACATTGGCCGCCAGGGTTAGGGTTAAGGTTAGGGTTAGGGAAAGGGTTAGGGACCTAACCCCTAACATTTCCGTAATGGTAACCCTAACCCAAACCCTAACCCGAACCCGAACTCTAACCAATGTTGAAATTCCAAAAATGGGCAGGCCAATTCTAGAATTGCGCAGGCCAATTCTAGAATTGCGCAGGCCAGATTCCAAAAAAGCGCGGAACATATATATGTATGTGTGCTTGCGATGCATGTGTGGTTGGAGAGAAAGCAAGAAAGAGAGACAGAGAGTGTGTGTGTGTCTCTGTGGGTGTGTCTGTGGGTGTGCGTGTGTGTGTGTGTGTGTGTGTGTGTGTGTGTGTGTGTGTGTGTGTGTGTGTGGTAGCGTTATGTTTGTGTATAAGAGGAGAAAGAGTACAAAGATTCAAAGCGTTGGCAAGGGAAGCCATCTAAACTAACATTTATACCGTTGCGTTCTCAGTGCCTGTGTTGTGTTGGGGGGGGGGGGTGGAGTGTGAAATTGTGTTACGTTTGCGTACGGGGGAGAGAGACAGAGAGAGAAACAGAGAGAGAGAGAGAGAGAGTGTTACACTCGATGTTTGTTTTTTTTAAAAATCAGTAGTTGATTCAGCCCCGATGTTTGAATCCTGATAAGTGTAACTCGGATTCGTTTATCCACGCAACCTGTTCACTCAGCAACAAGGCAGGAGTCGTCGTATGAAGGTTTACAACTTTATTCAGCGTACATCAACAACTGCATACACTCGCTCAATCGCTGTTCACTTTCTCCCTTTCAACTATCCACTTTTCACAACACAGTGCATCCATTATATCGGGTTTTTTTCTACTCTAGGGAACGATGGAACGTTCCAGCGTGACGCAATTACAACCAATCAGAATAACATTCGTCATCACTGTCTTACGTCATATAACTTAGAATCATCTCGTAGCCATCACTAGATTTATCCACACGCTTCGGTCGATGGTAAACAAGTAACCCCAGAAAATTCTCCAATAATATCGACCAGCAAAAATTATCCACATTATATACCAAGCTTCTTTTAACTACAACGCAAGATCAAATCAAAGGTAAATACACTCTATTATTGAATGCTTTGCAAAACAAAACGATCGGATCTATCGTGCGCGTCGCAAGCGTAACAGAGAGAGAGAGAGAGAGAGAGAGAGAGAGAGAGAGAGAGAGAGAGAGAGAGAGAGAGAGAGAGAGAGAGAACATAATTATGTGCTCACTCGTTGTGTGTGCTGTTTTGAATAAGGGAGACCAAAAAGTTATGTGATTGTGTGTGTATGTGTGTGAGAGAGAGAGAGAGACAGACAGACAGACAGACAGACAGACAGACAGACAGACAGACAGAAAGAGACACACAGGTAGAACATGTTTGATCACTCGTTGTGTGTGCTGTTTTAAATAAAGGACACCAAAAATTTGTTGAAGGAAGTAATGATGGTGATGATGATGATGACGATGATGATGATGAGGAGGAGGAGGATGAGGATGATAAAAAGAAGAAGAAGAAGAAGAAGAAGAAGAAGAAGAAGAAGAAGAAGGAAGAAAGAAAGAAAGATATCAATATATTAATAATAATATAAAATGCTATCACGCGATTTTTCTTCAATTGAACTCAAAGCGCGGTAGAAGAAATGGCTATTAGCCTTACAGATGGCTGAAGAAATGGCTATTAGCCTTACAGAAGGCGGAAGAAATGGCTATTAGCCTTACAGACGGCGGAAGAAATGGCTATTAGCCTTACAGAAGGCTGAAGAAATGGCTGTTAGCCTTACAGAAGGCTGAAGAAATGGCTATTAGCCTTACAGAAGGCTGAAGAAATGGCTATTAGCCTTACAGAAGGCTGAAGAAATGGCTATTAGCCTTACAGAAGGCGGAAGAAATGGCTATTAGCCTTACAGAAGGCGGAAGAAATGGCTATTAGCCTTACAGACGGTGGAAGAAATGGCTATTAGCCTTACAGACGGAGGAAGAAATGGCTATTAGCCTTACAGACGGAGGAAGAAATGGCTATTAGCCTTACAGACGGATGAAGAAATGGCTATTAGCCTTACAGGCGGATGAAGAAATGGCTATTAGCCTTACAGACGGCGGAAGAAATTGCTATTAGTCTTACAGACGGCGGAAGAAATGGCTATTAGCCTTACAGACGGCGGAAGAAATGGCTATTAGTCTTACAGACGGCGGAAGAAATGGCTATTAGCCTTACAGACGGCGGAAGAAATGGCTATTAGTCTTACAGACGGAGGAAGAAATGGCTATTAGTCTTACAGACGGCGGAAGAAATGGCTATTAGCCTTACAGGCGGATGAAGAAATGGCTATTAGCCTTACAGGCGGATGAAGAAATGGCTATTAGCCTTACAGGCGGATGAAGAAATGGCTATTAGCCTTACAGACGGCGGAAGAAATGGCTATTAGCCTTACAGGCGGATGAAGAAATGGCTATTAGTCTTACAGACGGCGGAAGAAATGGCTATTAGCCTTACAGACGGCGGAAGAAATGGCTATTAGTCTTACAGACGGCGGAAGAAATGGCTATTAGTCTTACAGACGGCGGAAGAAATGGCTATTAGCCTTACAGACGGTGGAAGAAATGGCTATTAGCCTTACAGACGGTGGAAGAAATGGCTATTAACCTTACAGACGGTGGAAGAAATGGCTATTAGCCTTACAGACGGTGGAAGAAATGGCTATTAGCCTTACAGACGGTGGAAGAAATGGCTATTAGCCTTACAGACGGAGGAAGAAATGGCTATTATTCTTACAGACGGTGGAAGAAATGGCAATAAGCCTTACAGACGGCGGAAAGAAATGGCAATAAGCCTTACAGACGGCGGAAAGAAATCGCAATAAGCCTTACAGACGGCGGAAGAAATGGCTATTAGCCTTACAGACGGCGGAAGAGAAATAATTTTTATTTTTTGACATTTAGAAAGACTGCATCCAATATCATTATTTATGAGAAAGGGAACCGGAGTATGTATGTCTAAACGTCAGTCTGTGAGCCTGTGTTTGTCTTTGAGCGTCAGTCTGTGAGCCTGTGTTTGTCTTTGCCAACTTTATGTATGTATGTCTGAACGTCAGTCTGTGAGCGGGTGTTTGTCTTTGCAAACGTTTATGTATGTGTTTCTGAACGTCAGTCCGTGAGCGGGTGTTTGTCTTTGCAAACGTTTATATATGTATGTCTGAACGTCAGTCTTTTAACCTGTGTTTGTCTTTGCAAACGTTTATGCATGTGTGTCTGAACGTCAGTCTGTGAGCGGGTGTTTGTCTTTGCAAACGTTTATGTATGTATGTCTGAACGTCAGTCTGTGAGCGGGTGTTTGTCTTTAAAAACGTTTATGCATGTGTGTCTGAACGTCAGTCTGTGAGCGGGTGTTTGTCTTTGCAAACGTTTATGTATGTATGTCTGAACGTCAGTCTGTGAGCGGGTGTTTGTCTTTAAAAACGTTTATGTATGTATGTCTGAACGTCAATCTGTGAACCTTTGTTTGTCTTTGCAAACGTTTATGCATGTGTGTCTGAACGTCAGTCTGTGAGCGGGTGTTTGTCTTTGCAAACATTTATGCACGTGTGTCTGAACGTCAGTCTGTGAGCGGGTGTTTGTCTTTGCCAACGTTTATGCATGCGTGTCTGAACGTCAGTCTGTGAACGTGTGTTTGGCTTTGCAAACTGTTACACTCGATGTTGGTTTTGTTTTTATCAGTAGGTGATTCATCCCCAATGCTGAAATCCTGATAAGTGTAACTCGGATTCGTTTATCCACGCAACCTGTTTACTCAGCAACAAGGCAGGAGTCGTCGTATGAAGTTTTCCAACTTTATTCAGCGTACAACAACAACTGCATACAATCACCCAATCGCTTTTCACTTTTTCTCTTCTCTACACAGTGCATCAATTATATAGTTTTTCTCTATACTCGAGATAACGTCAGAACGTTCCAGTGTGGCACTTCACAACCAATCAAAATAAACTTCGTCATCACTGTCTTACGTCATACAACTTTCTTCATCATGAAAGAACCTCTCAGCTTCTATTGGATCTATCTAGATCCTTCGATCGATGGTAAACAAGCAACCCTAGAAGATTCTCCAATAATATCGACCAACGAAAATTATCAACATTATAACAAGCTTCTTTTAAAAACAACGCAAAATCGAATCAAAGATAAATACACTCTGTTATTGAATGCTTTGCAAAATAAAACAATCGGGTCTATCGTGCGCGTCTCACACGTACCATCATGCGTGTCGCAAACGTAACACAAACGTTTATGTATGTGTGTCTGAACGTCAGTCTGTGAGCGTGTGTTTGTCTTTGCAAACGTTCATGTATGTCTTAACGTCAGTCTGTGAGCGTGTGTTTGTTTTTGCAAACGTTTATGTATGTCTGAACGTCAGTCTGTGAGCGTGCGTTTGTCTTTGCAAACGTTTATGTATGTCTGAACGTCAGTCTGTGCTCGTGAAAGCTTTTGCGTGGGTGTGCCTGTCTGCTTGTCGGGTTCTCTGTGCGGGGACATGTTTGGGCGTTCGGCCCACCTTTCTGGTCAAAACATGTTATAGGGAATTGATTCTGCTCTCGCCCAACTACCCCTCTGATACACATCAAAAGAAAGTTGAAGGCTTTTATTCCCTGCAAGCAGACACAACTCCTAAGAGACGATAACAATGGAAACCATTTTCTCGCCTTTAAACAAAACCTTTCTCTTAGAACATTCTCAAACTGTTTGTAGAATTTTGTTGAATAGAAAGAGACAGGTCTCCAGTGGATCCAGTATTACTCCCCATGAAGTTGTTATTTTCCAAAGATAGGCGCAACTGCTACGAGTTTCCATGCTAGCAGTTTTCTGTCAGCTCCTACGAGACAGTAAAAAAAGGAAGTTTGTTTTTTCTCATTTACGCTCCACGTTTCGCTCAGCAACCAGACAAAAACATTGTCAAACATTTTGTATTATTTCTCTTAAGTCCACAACCTTTCTTACGGGTCCAGTTTAGCTGCCCATCCAATCTTTTTTTTCCTTCAAAAGTAGGCGTAACTCCTTTAAAAAACGTAACAAGAAAACGTAACAAGAAAAACACGTTTCTCCTTTATTTATAAATATTCTTACATATTTCTCTTTAAAAAGAAAAAAAAAGAAAAAGATCCGAGTCGTTTTGGAATGGGACCATTCCCCAGAGAAACTTCTAGTCCTAGAGTCGATAACAAGGTTGTTTTTTTTTATTGAACCTTTAAGCAAATAATTTCTCTAATAACGCTCCCAGACACTTCCTAACAGTTTTTACAGTTTCTAAAATTTGGTGTAAGGCAGCATGCCACCTGACTAAGCATGTCCCTGTGCGCTGACATGCGAGAGCGTGGGCTGTAAACTTAGGCAAGGAGTGTATTAAGATGACGGTGTGTGTTACTTATTTATTGTTCATATTGACCTAAGTGATTTTGCCGCTGAAAATAATCATATGCATGTTTTTTTAAACAATAACTGTATCTATCAAACCTGCTGAAATAACTGTAACTATCAGACATACTGAACTAACTGTAACTTAACTATCATACTGAAATAACTGTAACTGTCAGACATACTGAACTAACTGTAACTTAACTATCATACTGAAAAAACTGTAACTATCAAACATACTGAACTAACTGTAACTTAACTATCATACTGAAAAAACTGTAACTATCAGACATACTGAACTCATTAGCTAGAAGAACTCTCGTTATAACTTAAAACTAAAAGTAAATTCTCTCTCTCTGTCTCTCTCTCTGTCTCTCTCTCTCTCTCTCTCTCTCTCTCTCTCTCTCTCTCTCTCTCTCTCTCTCTCTCTTTGTGTCTGTGGGTGGGTAGTGACACTAGAACCTTAGCGTTCCAATGGGCCGTGCTTTGCGCTTACATCAGTGTAGCACGATCGCCCTTGAGGAATTCTGCAGCGTGAAGGCAAAAACATTGCAACTTTAAAGATCAGTTTGAACTGCGTGACTTTCCTGTAAGAGGGCGGGAGAAGGGAAAATGTGTGTGTGATGCTTGTGTGTGTGCGTATGTGTGGTGCTTGTGTGGGTGTGGTGCGTGTGTGTGTGTGTGTGTGTGTATGCAAAGAATGTAAGCACATGGAGAATTTTTTCTCGGAAGTCCTGACCGGTGGGTCCCAATGAAACAGACGGAAATCACCAAATGCACGAAGAAAGCAAGAAAGAGACAGACGTATAACATGAAGAAGCAGAAAAAAAAAGAAGAAACAATAACATCCCCACCTCCACCACCACCACCACCACCATCAACAACAACAACGGCAATAAGAAAAATCTGCAAACATGCCACCAGCTTAGCCGGAAAGTGCAATTAGTATCAGCCACTGGCAATGTTGGAGAGCTTTGGCATATCAGGTTATCAATGCGCGTGCTTGGAATTGTGCACATTTGTGTTGGTTCCCACTTCTAAAAAACAACAACAGGATTTTAAAATGTCGCTTTCTAACAGTGGCTGCTAACAATACTAGAAAGCAGGATTCAAGATCGATATTGAGGATAATAATGTGGTCTGTAACTTAAAAAAACGTCAACAGAATCAACAAAAACACACGAACAAATGCCGAAGTTTATGGGTTATGCGAATTAAACCGAGTATGAGTATTATTGCTAGAACGCTGTTACCCGCCAAATGTAGCTTCAGCCCCTATGCTTCAGTCTGTGTAACTGTAGTTCCTACCCGAAGAAAGATAACATAGGTGTCACAGCCTAGTCCACCTGTATTGAGTGTGATTTCCTCTTCGACGTTGATGAACAGTCCTTGAGTTAGCTGGCATGTACGCAACATAATCATGATAATGTTCAGGTTCCTAAAAGCAACATTACTACAGCATGCGCAGTGCCATGTCTTTTTTACGTCTTTCCCTCGTCGTGTAACCGAAAAACTGTGCCTACTTACTCACACGTCTGCTGCAGTGTTATTTTTAGAATCAACCTTGATGCTATTAATACGCACACAAATAAATGAAGTTATCGTTTTATATCAAAACAGTACTTTTCACAAATGTAGGTGTTCTCTTTGGCCTTCATCTTATTTTTCTCCAATCGGGCAACACTCACTATGAATTTGAAAAGGACCTGTGAGGATAAAATGAGCAAATTTGCGTCCCTTTAACCTGAGTTATTGTACATCGGTATGGTGTCAGCGTATCTTGTTGCAATCTGTTGCACGTACGTTGACGTGAGTTTGTATGTCGCAATCCAAATGCGTCATCGCGTCGTTATGAATCACAAACAATGCAAAATCGATTAGGTTTTACTCCGTAGTTGTTTCTTTCTTTCTATATTTTTTTTTTTACTTCCTATTGTTTTTTCTGATATTTTTATTTATTTATTTCTTCATGCTTCTTTAGTCATTTTCGTTTCTTGACCTTTTGTTTCTCCTTTTTTTGTTTTTTGTTTTTGTTTTTTTCTTTTTTCTTACAATTTTATTTCTTTTATTTCTTTCTTACTTTCTTTCGGGTTTTGCTGTCTGCCTGTCTGTATGTATGTTCTTTGTTTTTTTTTTTCTTTGTTTCTTTTTCTTCTTTTGTCGTATCGCCATGTAGGACGTTCGTCTGGCAGGCTGGTGAACCCACGTTACATTGCCGTGGTGGATAAGATCAAATGTAGAGCTGGGTACAGTGGTGGATAAGATCAAATGTAGAGCTGGGTACAGTGGTGGATAAGATCAAATGTAGAGCTGGGTACAGTGGTGGATAAGATCAAATGTAGAGCTGGGTACCGTGGTGGATAAGATCAAATGTAGAGCTGGGTACCGTGGTGGATAAGATCAAATGTAGAGCTGGGTACAGTGGTGGGTAAAGATCAAATGTAGAGCTGGGTACCGTGGTGGATAAGATCAAATGTAGAGCTGGGTACAGTGGTGGGTAAAGATCAAATGTAGAGCTGGGTACAGTGGTGGGTAAGATCAAATGTAGAGCTGGGTACCGTGGTGGATAAGATCAAATGTAGAGCTGGGTACAGTGGTGGGTAAAGATCAAATGTAGAGCTGGGGACCGTGGTGGATAAGATCAAATGTAGAGCTGGGTACAGTGGTGGGTAAAGATCAAATGTAGAGCTGGGGACCGTGGTGGATAAGATCAAATGTAGAGCTGGGTACAGTGGTGGGTAAGATCAAATGTAGAGCTGGGTATCGTGGTGGGTACGATCAAATGTAGAGCTGGGTACCGTGGTGGATAAGATCAAATGTAGAGCTGGGTACAGTGATGGGTACGATCAAATGTAGAGCTGGGTTCCGTGGTGGGTAAAGATCAAATGTAGAGCTGGGTACCGTGGTGGGTACGATCAAATGTAGAGCTGGGTACCGTGGTGGGTACGATCAAATGTAGAGCTGGGTACCGTGGTGGGTACGATCAAATGTAGAGCTGGGTACCGTGGTGGGTACGATCAAATGTAGAGCTGGGTACCGTGGTGGGTACGATCAAATGTAGAGCTGGGTTCCGTGGTGGGTAAAGATCAAATGTAGAGCTGGGTATCGTGGTGGGTACGATCAAATGTAGAGCTGGGTACCGTGGTGGGTACGATCAAATGTAGAGCTGGGTACCGTGGTGGGTACGATCAAATGTAGAGCTGGGTACCGTGGTGGGTAAGATCAAATGTAGAGCTGGGTACCGTGGAGGGTAAGATCAAATGTAGAGCTGGGTACCGTGATGGGTACGATCAAATGTAGAGCTGGGTACAGTGGTGGGTAAGATCAAATGTAGAGCTGGGTACCGTGGTGGGTACGATCAAATGTAGAGCTGGGTACAGTGGTGGGTAAGATTAAATGTAGAGCTGGGTACCGTGGTGGGTAAGATCAAATGTAGAGCTGGGTACCGTGGTGGGTAAGATCAAATGTAGAGCTGGGTATAGTGCTAGTGGTGGGTACGATTAAATGTAGAGCTGGGTACCGTGGTGGGTAAAGATCAAATGTGGCCATTTTCACTGTCCATCTCAGCCGTGTGCTTGTTCTGATGGTTCAGTGTTGATTTAAGTCCCTACCCCTTCCTTGGGAGGGTTATTCCCGTCTGCCATATCGCCAGTGATGTCAGACTTCAAAGTTCATTCACTCTTCTTCTTCTTCTTCTTCTTCTTCTTCTTCTTCTTCTTCTTCTTCTTCTTCTTCTTTCTCCTCCTCCTCTTCCTCCTCCTCCTCTTCTTCTTCTTCCTCTTCTCCTCCTCCTCCACATTTTGTTTCCATGTTGGTCTTCTTCGTATTTCCTCCTTCTTCTCTTTTCTATTATAATCCCTTCTCCTGCTACATTGTAAAAATTAGTTTTATAACAGACATATGTGGAACTACTTTGAAATAGAGACAATCACAATGAGCCAAATGGCGGTCTGTTTGTCCGCCGGGCCGTTGGAAACCATATCTAAGGAACTACTTAACGGATTTTGAGCTACATTCAAAGAATGATTAGCTGGGTTATTGCCTCCCGTGCCATCCTTTTTGCTCTACTACAAAGATCAACATCACTGGAGTGATTGTGTTGCCAAACACGTTTTGTTCATATCTCAAAAACGGCTGAACTGATTTTGTTGAGTTTTGGTATACATATACTTCAGATCATGGGCCATCCTACAGTAGAAGTTCGGTTGTCGGTCAGTAGTGCAGTCTGTCGGTCCGTCGCTACGAATGTAACTTTGTTTTTGTTTGTTTAGAATACACTTTTTGCATTATCTCAAGAATACGTACACTGACACTTCTGGGCATTTCCTATACCCAACACATCACGAAGTCCGAAAGACCATCACACAAGCCATTGGACAACACGATGACATGCTCACAGTGGTGAAAAAACGGAAACTCCGATGGTATGGCCACGTCACCAGATCATCAGGACTTGCAAAGACCATCCTGCAAGGCACAGTGCAAGGAGGTAGAAGATGAAAGAGGCCGAAAAAGAGATGGGAGGACAAAATTCGAGAGTGGACTGGCATGACACTGAGCGAAGCCATGAGGGTTGCTAAGAGCAGAGAAAAATGGAGTAGTACTACGCTGATTAAACGATCATCTGTGGTGCCACAACGACTTCCGAGTTACGGGATAGGATAGGATAGGATAGGATAAGATAGGATAGGATAGGAAGTACACTGAAGTTCATCATTTTTACCTTGCGAATACTTT